>BLXT01008389.1:604509-616457 GCA_019648995.1 Plakobranchus ocellatus
CTAAGGGAGCCTTAGGGTTTTAAAAGAGCATGTTGATTTTCAAGATGGCCGCCATTTCCAAAGCAACCCATGAATAAATTTACGTAATAACACTTTTTTTCTTCGAATTATGACATAGGTTCATTGTTCATGCATTAATTTTTTGCAAAAATTGACAAACAAAAATTTACCCTCTTAGTGTAGCACCCCCCCTTAACAGACAAGAAATGTTTCACTTGTGCTCGTACAAGAGGCATTAATAGTACTTCTGAAATGTAATACGGATGATGCAAAAGAGATGTGGAAAAATAGACTCATACACTGTTAGGCTTTGTCTTTTGATCATCTTATGATTAATAATCACCTTACAGAGATGGAAAGGGCATGCCTTTTTTACAATGACCCTTGGGTCTATTTAAAGTAGTTCTTATCACATGGACAGGTGATATAATTATTTCTCATATTATTTCTTTTGGTTTGCATATCCACTGCGGAGTGAAGCACTCATAAAAAAAAAAATCCTGAAAGTAGTCCTTCTTGGACATGCTTTTCCTTATAACATCAGGTTCTAATCTTACTCTAATATTCTGGCATTGCCTACACATCTTACTCATCTTCTGTTTTGCTCGCTGAAAGTAAAATTGTCTCATGTAAAGTTGCTTAAAAGACGACACAACCTTATTGCTTCCACATATATAGAATAGCAATAATGGTTGCAATATCTAAAAAATCATTACTTTGAAAATTATACATAAAAGTAGCAAGAAATGTCATGATACTGTGAAAATTCAGTCTTTAACCTTTCAATAGGCTTTCAGTTGTATTTGTGTATGGTCTGCATAGTTTTTACTGTCAAGAGTATTTTAAAAAATAATTACTACACCATGTAAGCCAAGTGACTTTGACAATCACGACTTTCACCACTAAGGGGAGAGAGCTACACCTCAGAATCAATTTCTAAAGTTATAGTAGTAAGTAGAGGAGTAAAACTTGACTCAAATGATCTTCATTTAACGGTTACGTCAAGTCTATCGTAAAAAAATATTTGATCACACAGTTGCTATGGATTTTGGGCCGATTTTTTGCAAAGTTATTTGATAGATTAACTTCAATTTTATTTTGAATGATTTAGAGATGCTTTTTTGTGAACGATCAAAGCTTTTTTTTTTTTTTTTTTTTAATATATATTTGAGATAGCAATGAGGAAAAAAAATGTCAAAATATTGTTGCTTGAAATTTCTAATTTTGACACCTGCCCTAACTTTTTTATTTTGTTTGTCAAAAATAATAAAGTTCATCCTATATTGAAAAAAAAAAAAAAAAAAAAAAAATTTCTCTGATCAGTTATTGAACACCTTTCTGAACCACACCCATATTTTTTAGTAGTTTTAGTGAAAGGTGTACAAATCAATTCTGTCTTGAGAAAGTCTGAAAAAAAAATTATTGAATGTGTTGCATTGGAACTTCTTTGCATTAGAAATCCACTTTTTCCTCCACATTCCAAAGTAATTTCACAAAGATATCTGAAAAAAAATTTTTTTTTCGCAAAAAAAAAAAAAAAACGGAGAAAGATGAACAAAAAATTTACCTGATAAGATGTAGTTCCTTTCAAGGTATGCACTGTGACCTGGTTCAGTAAAAAGCTAAAACTCCTTTTAAAGTACTTGTTTCAGTCTGCTTCACTGCTTAGGTAATTTTAGTATCTTCACAGTGCAGAGAGACGCCCACATACAACTCTAAGGAAACTCCAAACCTTTACAACAACAACTACAAAATTTATGAACACCCGTTTGACTCTTTATGCCAGCTTTTGAAACTCGGGGGAAAATAGTAGAGAGGGCAGGGTTGAGTCTCACCCTCAGAGATCATATTAGCTTCATGTAGCCAATATTTCATGTTGTTTTTCAAATGCTAAAGATAAATAGCATATCGTCATGGTGCTGCCAATATTGCCTAACTCATTTCTGGCGTAATGGAGAAAATCGAGTTTGGGTGATTTTAAAAGCCAAAATAAAACCAATAATGCAGAATTAGAAATTATTAATTATAAAAAATTGATCCGGCACTTTTTTTTCTTATATCAGATGATGTGTTATGTAGTAATGTATCTAAAAAAAGATATCATTCGATTTTTGCCTAAGTCAGACTTAGGCAATATTGGCAGCACCATGACGATATATTTCAGTCCTCAAAACAGCTGTGTATTTACCAAGTCATGATTTTAAACAGTAGGATGATACATAAGTGTTTTAAAAAAAAAAAACAACTTTTAATCCTTTATTTACGCTCTTTCTGTTCTCAAAGACAATAGGAAATGCTTTTTTGTACCTTGCAGCTGAGCCTTGAGGACATAATCTTTGATGTGAGAGGAATGGCCCGCTCGCAGCGCGAAGTGATTGGCTACTGTGCTGGCAAGATGGGGATGAGAATCAATACAAAAGTGAGAAACAAGGAGCAGGCCTCACTGCTCAGGAGATGCATCACTGCCCAGGACATGAGCAAGATGTTGCAGATCCATGGCGGCACCTCTGGCCGATATAAGCTGGTAGGTGGACTTTGTTACATGAGCTTTAGTTTCATCAAGTAGGCTTACCTTGTCTGTAAGTGTTGGTTCCATTTTGTTTTCCTCAAACCTTTCCCTTGTATAGCCATCCTCTTTCTCTGTCTGTCTGTATTTATTATGTTGTGTCTGGTCGAGTACAATTATTGCAATGGACACTTTTTTTGTATGCAAGTTTTTAAATGGGAAAATCAATATTTTCTCTTTGAGGTCTGCATTTACAACTAATGAGAACTATCAATGGATTTATCTCTATATTTGAATTGAAAAGACTCCTCTGTAGAATATTTGAGAATCATCCTCTTGGTTCATGATATGATGTTGGTTGTATAAACTGCTGATAATAAGATGCATTCTTTTTCATAAGCTTAGTGGCTAGACACGTTTTGATTTATATTCTACATTGTACACTTCCCTACAGTGTAGAAAGACAAAGTGAGCTGTCTGCTTTGATTATAAAACCCTCTATTATGATCAAAGAAGAGCAGGAGCCTGATTCCACTATCATAGTTCTAGTTATAAACCCCAATATGATGCTCATAAATTTTTGAAAAGGGAAAACATTGTATTTTTCTCTCTCTCTCTCTCTCTCTCTCTCTCTCTCTCTCTCTCTCTCTCTCTCTCTCTCTCCCTCCCTCCCTCTCTCCCTGCTGTAAAAAGCCAAAAGAACGAACAAAATATTTAATCCTGCCTTCAATGTACCCAACCTAGTCAGACCTGTCTACAATGCAGTGACTTAGCAAAAAAAAAATCTCTCGAAGCAGACACAAAGCAAACATTATTAGTATTAATTTTGTATTAAAATCCAACTAAACAAAGACATCACACCACTTTGTTGATCACTTTCAGTATTAAGTTCTTTAAGTGACGTTTTTAGTATACAACCCTTGTGTAAGACATATGCTGAAAATGGTTGATGGTGATGAAGATGAAGTGGCAATCTTTCTAACAGAAGCTAACCATAAACAGATGGTTTTTGTCATACAAGCACAACAATATTTTGAATACTTCCTTTTCGCTGAATGTTTAGGCCCTCAAAATTACTTATTTAGAAAATAAGTAAATAATCTATTTAAAAATCACGTTTCACTGGGCATGACTTTAGAGGAATTTTAGCATTGGGGGACCATTTACTTTAAACAAGCAGATTCTTTTCAATATGAGCCTTCATTTTGTCAAATAGCCACAAAAAGGAAAATTGATAATGTTTTTCAAGTTCATCTCATGGATGTATTGATTAACGTACCAACCACTATTCACTTTACATACTTGGTGAGAAAATCTTTCCATGACATGCAGAAGTTCTGATCTAGATCTTGATAAGATTGTGGGATTTATTGCTATGTGTTTAGAAATCTCTGGATCTCTACTGCTTTTATTGTTTCACAATACAGACCTATAGAGTTTAGAAGGTTACTTTACAGACACCACACTCATGTTTCCTTTAACACTATGAATGCTATGGAATTATGCTGGCTTAAATCGAGAGCCCCAAACGCATCAGAACAAATATTATCTTTTGTAATAGAACTTCTGATGAAATAGGCCTATTTTTTAATTTGTGACGTTGATTTTTTTTTCTATCTTTCAATTTTTCTTCTCAATCTTTAAATATCATATTTTATTTTCTGCAATTTTTTTAAACCTTTTTTTTTTCTTAAGTCTGCTCAGTGAATTCAACTCTGTTTCATTTGTAAATACTTGGCATTTTCAATGATAGCATCCTTTACTTTAGTTGAAATCCACAATTTTTTTTTTGTACCTCTTCTCCGTCAAACCTGGTGAACAAGGTAGGTAAATCTTTGCTCCTTGCAGATCTGTAGCCAGAAAGGCTTCTTTTGATACAGCAAGGAATTTGAAAAATTCATCTGTAGATGTCTAACCATAACCTAATGTTTGAAAATTGTTTCTTCCTTTCCTTAGACCAAATGCCATAATCCCTGCAGCCAGAAAGAGTTGGATGAATTTCAAGAGCAATATCTGTCTGTATACAAAGCCTACAAAAGCAGCAGGGATTTGGATGAAGAGCTAGCAGCTACATCTGGGGAAAAAGCACCACCAAAGGTGTCTAATTCGCCAGCACGCCCAGCAGCAAAAAAAGACACGGCCAAGCCCTCCTCTGCTGTCTCAGCCTGGGAAAACAACGAACCCCTCAAATTCAAAGGCTCACCGACTAGTGGAGCAGTTGAAGAGGCTAATGTTACCCCTGATGCAGGATCCAGGCCTGCCCCTCCAGACACACAGGGCCCACGACCACTCCTGCCTGGACCTAGAGCCCCTCTTGCAAAGAGGGCACCACGACCTACTGTTCAATATCCTGGTCCTCCACGAAAGCCCCAACCACTTCTCTCACGGCCAGGCCAACCTCTCCAACGTTTGCCTCAACTTCCTCCACGGCAGATGCACCCTCATATGCGACATCCTCCACCACTCAGACATCCATTGCCCCCTAGGCAGCCTCGACCTGAGAGAATGTCAGCTCCAGGTCCTAGAGTGGGTGGACACTTCCAATACTAAACAGCTAGTTAATGTTTCATAGTTTTTTTTTAAATACTTAACCCTTTTTCATGAGTAAGTTTTTTTTTTATACTAGAGGGAATTATTTCATTTTCAAAATCTTAGGAAGCTGCTTTTTTCTTTTTCTTTTTCTGAATTGGTGAGCTTGAAATGCTTTTGAGGTTTATATCTCTGAATAGCAAGTAAATTGTTCAGCTAAATGAATGATCATAAGTTAAAAGACTAGTCCAAATGAGTCAAGAGAAGAAAGTACCTGTAAAATGTCATTCATCTAAGTCACATCCAATTCTCTAGATCTGGGGGTTATTTTTCCTTCTGATTTGAATTTAAAATTGAGGTTGATTGCATTGTGTTTCTATTTTAGGTTGAGCTGTGGACCAAAGCTCTTTGATATGGTAACTTTTACCTCGTTTTTTTTTTCTCCAGCGTGAAAGATGGAAGCCAAGAAGGTGCTATTAGCCATATTTTATCACCCCTTTTTACTATTTGTCATTAGCTTTCTCTGCTTTTTTTCTTTCTCACAGTTGGCTGCTTGCCCTTCTTTTGTTTCCAATGTTTTCATTGTCTGAATTCTAATTTACTGTGACTTTTCATTGTGCATTCTTGAAGATGTTAATGCAGTTTTGTCTCTTCCTGTTACTGTTTTTCTGTTTGATAAAAAATATTGGTACAGCCCCTTTCAAAAAATAAACATTCAAAGATTTTGAGCAATGCATTATTTAGCTGCCAAGTGTAATTTATCTTGATTAGAACCTGAAGTTTTTGCTGCATGTAGAGCAGAAAGACTAAAGGTAAGCTCACCTGACATAGAGAAAAAACTGGAATGGTTAAACAACAAAAAAAAAAAAGGAATTTAAATTTTATCCTCCGTAGCCTTGAGGTACTTTTTCATTGAACCATTTATTAAGATGAATGATGAATTAGAACTCAACATAGTGTATAATGACCCTGTTAGACAATCTCAATGTTTTTTTTTGTTTTGAAATTAAAATATTACATGATAATGTTAGGGTTGATGGGATGGGGCATTTTTGTTTGGATATTTTCTAGCCCTCACTGCACAACAAAAGAGGTGAATATATTTTAGATATATGATTTAAAACAGATTGACTTTGCTACTTCACTTTTGATATTACTGTTGTGTAAATAGGGCTTTTTGTATTGTTGAATGTTTTTGTTTTGTAATTCTAAAAAAATAATGTTCCCTTGAATTTTGGATATCATTTTTTTTTATTAACTGGACAAACATTTTAACAACTAAAAAGAAATAAACGTTCTAGTTTTTACAATGTCTTATTGCTTTGGATGTTTTTGTTCAGTGCAAGATAAATTTTCCTCAATTCTCTTGAGACCAGTCCTAATGAGTTGATTGTGGCATCTGCAACTTTCAATGAAACTTAAAAAAAAAAAAAGTTTGTTCTTTAATGTTTGCAAAGAAAATTAAAAGTCCTGTCTTGGTTCAGAATCAACATAGCTCTACTATTCAGTTGTCATCCTTGCAATGAAACAGGGAAAAGACTTATTCTGCTTAAATGACCAAAGATATTCAAAATGCAATCTCTAACTTGTTTAGGGTGGTCTTTAGACATGATCAATTATTGGGTTAAGAGTGTGGGGCTACTCAGTCACTGAGAGCAAAGCCATTTCTCTCAAATGACTCAGCTATCTTTGGTGTGAAAACAATTGCAAACCACTGGTAGCATTAAAAAGGGGAATGTTATAATATAACTGTATAAACGGGTAAGTGCCTATGTTTTGTATAAATAGGGATGAGAGGAGAGTGAAAACCCTGGTGCCATACGATTTTGCAAAAGGCTAAGCGATTACTTTGATGTAAATTGAATTAATGGTGTAGGCATAAGTCAACAAAACACATGTTTGTGCAAGTTGATCCAAGAGTAATATCCAACCAGTTCAATCAATAATAATATGCACTTTTATTGTTCTAAAAAATGAAAAGCCAAAATACAACAGAGAAGTTTAAGCATCTTGCTTTGACCAACTGTAACAGCAGTGAAACTAAGTGAACTTGACAATAAATAAGGGAAAACATACAGCAAAAGAAAGGACATTATTTTGGTCTCGTTTCACATTGCAAAAGCAACTAAAATGCAAATGCCAATCTATTGTAACAGCAGAGTTCTTCACTTTACTTACCCGTAAAATCATTGCAAGTCACGACATACATATATAAAGAATCATTCATACTCAACCTTTTCACCAATTGGGATAAAATATCTCTCTGCTGCTGTGTTATCCTTACTGTTTTGGTATGAAAAAAAATATACATTTACATCCATATCTACTTAAGATAGATTTCATACTTCTACGTCAGAAACTTCAAATTAAAAAGGGTATATTTAACAGATACGAGACGCATTGTGAGGCTCACAAGCTTGAAAAAACACCTAAGTGAAAAACTATGCAAATTATTCAACAAAATGTATTAAGTTTGTTTGTAGATCTATATACTTGTATTTGCAATGAATTCTTATAAAAAGTTATATGTCTGAAGTGAAAGCAGTGTTCTGACAATCGCAAATTAAAAAAGTGCAAATAAATAGACCGCATTTTTTTTTCCAACATTTGTCACAATTCCGACAAGCAATATTATTTGTCCACCTCTTAATAATCTCTAAAAATTTGTTCCAGATGGTGTCATTTTGTTCCTCTGGAACCCTTTTTTTTTTTTTACTGACTTTCTTAATGAAGCATGCACATCCCTCCCTAGCAATTTCTGATAATTTCACGATAGGTCAGATTTAAGTCTAAAATAAACCGTGAGGATATTAAAATTGCCTTAGAAGATATCTTATTGTAGTTCACCTAGACTCAAGTGTTGAGAATAAGGCACTTGTAAGCAAAAGCAATCTGAAATGGTGATGTATGTATGGGTAGCCAATTATGCCAAGCATTTATTGTAATCATGATAATTCATTTTGATCTTGACTGCATGATTATTATTCTGATTTTTCAATCTTCCCATTGCTATAGTGCTATATAATTCCCTTAAATCCATGACTGTAGTTTAGGAGGGAGATAAGGCTAGGCTAGGGAGATTACTAAATAAAACTTAAAAGGCATTCGCACAAAAATTGCCCACAAAAAAAGAATTCATCAGCTCCTAGTTTCTGCATATGTTTAGCAATGGAAGCCTTTAAAAAAAAATGGGAAATTTTCCTTCCAAATTTATGGTGCAGTTTAGTTTGATACAAACATTAACAAGAAAAAAAGCTACTTTTCTCCTTGCGGCATGCTATGCAAACCTGGATATTCCATCATGATGGACGGTACAAGTTGCCTGTAGCTCTTTTCAGCAGTAATATGGCCTCCACTTTTACTGACTTGCACTCATTGACATCTTTTTCTAAGAATCCATTCCTTCCTTCCAATTATTGTCATGTTTTTCCTATAGTTCTTTATCCTGACATTTTCGGTCTTCAAGTCGTAGGTCTGTATGCATCCTCAGGAAAAGTTCCAATGAAAGTTTTCTATAACCTTTCTTCACCACCATCCCATTCAACGATAGACAAAAACATTTTTTTTCATCAGAAGTTTTCCTATAACATAAGGGTGCAGAAGACACCCAATATTTTGTGAACATAGAGGATACATTTCATTTATGGCAAAGGATGATTTCAAAGAACTGACCCTCCATGCTTTTCATATACCAAAAAAATGCATATGCCTACATAAAAAAAATGGATGTTCCAAACATGAATGCGCTCTGCGCTTTTTAGAACTCTTAGGTGCTGCAACCACTCTTTGTTATGAGTAAATTAATTAGGGCTTATACCAAGTAAAATTTTAATGTCATCATACCAAAAAATTGAATCTACACTTGTCCCCCCATAATTATATTAAATAATGAAAAAAAGCAATAACTAGACCTTTTTGTAGCCTATAATAATTTTTTAAGCCTAGACTGGAGTGTTAGCAGCAGTAATTTAATGGAGTTGTAGCAGAATATGTAGTAAAATAAGCTGTGTAATAACTTGTAGAGCAGTGGTAGTAGTCAGAGGGATAGCAGTTGCAGTCCCAATAGTAGCAGTAGCAATAATGGTAGTCCCATCTGTGGCAGTTGTGGTAGCTTCAAGAAGCTGCATAGTTTTAGTAGAAGTATTAGATTACATAAAAATACGTTTGATTAGGTCTACGATTAAAGAAAAATAATTTTTTTAAAAACTAGTGCATATCTAAAAGAGCATGATCATACAATGATTAAAGTAACAGCAAGATACATGGGGATTCCCTATTTGCTTCCTTTTTTTTTTAATAAATTAACTTTCCCTAATGTCAACTTAACCCTATCAGTGCCTGTGGGGTAATTTTGTTATCCCAAAGCTTGTATTTAATTTTTTTAAAACACTTAAAATGGGAATTTTTCTTTCAGCTTTTAAGTATTTTTCGAAAATTCAATTTGACATAAGATTACCTAATAATGATTGACAGAAAATCAATATTGAACTGACCTGAGATCATTTCCGAAACCCTTCATTATATTTTACTATGTAAAGTATGGGGTTATTTTGTTGCCCTTGTACGGATAGGTATAAAGAGATCTTTTTACTATACAGTATGGGGGCACGCAGTTACCCCACACGTACGGATAAGACTATATTACTATAAAAATATGGGGGCACACAGTTACCCCCGACGTACGGATAAGACTATATTGCTATTAAAATGTGGTGGCACTCATTTACCCCCAACGTACGGATACGATAATAAAACACGTACGGATAGGGTTAAAAGCAATCGTCTTTTTCCTGGCGATTAATCCAGAATTTTGGAAATTGAACAAAGCCTGAAGATGATTTGAATAATCATGTTCTTGAAACAAGTCTTTTTTGAAAGAGGATTTCTCTTTTTGCGTCGTTCCTTCCCATGTAGCCCATTCCATGTATCACCTTCAGCTAGGTCTCAATTATCAATAAAAAGAGTGACAGTCTTGCTTCACTTTTCTGAAATCTGTTGGTTTTTGCATCAGTTCACAAAAAAGTGATCTCCGACAAAGTGGGAAAAAAATGATATTTTTGGTGGTGCTGCTTTAATTTAGAGTTTAGGCCAAATAAGTTTGGATTATGAGATTCAATTTACCAAAGCCAGAGAGAAGAACAATCAAGCCAAAGAGAAAAATGAGTCATAATAACACCTTAAGAGCTTTGATTCATCTGACTTTGGTTTTTGAAATTTTCATTGTGTTTACTTTACTTTAATTTCCTTTTTCCTGGAGAATGTTACTATTTTAGAAATGTAATGCTAATAAAACTACACAGTTGAAAAATGTATGCATAATGCGCAATTGCCAAAAGGTGGACCTTAAAGTTTCTTCACTTTTCTACTGTGTTTTGAGGAAAAAGAACCACCAATTACAAAATTAAAAAGCTAACTGAGTACTAGTGAAACGTAATTTACATAAAGTTAGATATCAGCAGTAGATCAATGTGAAAAAAGTTTTCTAGGTCTCTTTTTTTTTTTAGTTATATTTGCTATTTTAGTTGTTTGGTTGATTTACATAGTAAGGACGCATCCGAAACTGACTTTTAACAAATAAAGCAGTTTACTATGCCATTATATTCACAAACTAAAGATTTATGCTTTGTTAAGTTAAAACTTTTCAAATATATCTAGTAGGAAATCTTTTGAACATAACAATGATGACAACCCACATTTTGGCAAATCCTCATATCTAATGAAAGAGATATAGATATGGTAAGTGAAGCATAATTTTATATTTTACAATGCTTTTTGATAGATGGAAATTCCTACTCAGTTCATACATGCAGAGCAAACGTTAAAAGAAAAAAAAAAGAAACAACTCTAAGTGAAATGGGTTTTCTGAACTGTTTCAACTTTAAAACTTGTCTCTAAACAGAAGCCTAAAATGTCATTGATAAATATAACAAAACGATCTAAAAATCTAACCAAGAGAGAAGGTAACATTCTACTTGATAAAGGCACAAATAATTATTTTTTAAACCAATACCAACTTCAAATATTTACATAATTTGTATTATATACAACAAAAGTCTGTCCACAGACCACATAAGTAAGAAAAGAAAACAACCAGTTACCAATGCTGATATGAAATTGAAAAAAAATCCACACAGAAAACAAAGCATACACATTATTGCAATGCTAAATCATCATGTTTATAAGGAGAATCAATTATTATTGATCACACAAAAAGGTCATGAAATGTTCCAACAGTAGATGTATTTGTTTTTGTCAAAAGTATGTACAGATTTCTATCCTATGAATACATGACAACATTAACTTACATGATTCACAACCAGTGAAGAACTAATAAGAGTTAGAATAATTAATTTTATGATGTCCACTGACAACCACTCTAATCAACCTTCACATAGATTTGGGAGTGTTGTTTTTGCTGTCTGATTTTGGTATTACAATTTGGCACTGGATAAATTAATACAAATGAATTGTCGTCATTTTATTTTACACTGATGAAGCTGTAAGCAATATGTTTGGATGTTTTATAAATAATATTTAGTTGGCAACTGTCTCCTTTTCTTTTTACTTTATGTAATTATCAATTCAGTTGCCATTGCATCCTTTGGATCCTAGAATTTATATTGTTTGTAGTGTTTCCTGAGAGGTGATCTTGCCCATTTTTTATTCTATTACATTTATCCTGAATGAATTATGTCACAGTATATTCATAATGTTCATTCGTTTTTTTTCAAATTGGTTGTAAGTCAAAATGTAGTGCAAGTACAAAAACATAGCATATGAAAATATCTTGACACACACGCCTCAATAATTTTTTAATCATATTCCTTAAAAAACCAAAGGTTGATAAGCTACAAATATTTCATCACATTCAAGAAATCCAACATTTTACAAATTTTACGTTCAATCCAAAAAA
>BLXT01008389.1:643132-654610 GCA_019648995.1 Plakobranchus ocellatus
TTTTTGTTTTTTTTTTTTTGTTGTTGTTGTTGTATGTTTCATTTAGTTCTACATCATGATTTTATTTTAAATGCTAAATACTCGAAGACTTGTTGGACCTCGAAGGCATTTGATAATTTCCGCAAATTGTTGGACCTCGTAGACTTAGTGTATTTCGCAACTTGTTAGACTTCGTAGACTGAGTGCATTACGCTAAATTTTAATGTTGCACTTCGTAGATCTCGTGCATTTACACAAATAGCTGAACCCCAAAGACGTTAGTGCATTTCCTCAAATTGTTGGATATCGAAGACGTTTGTGCATTTTCACAAACTGTTAGACATCGATGACATTAATGAATCTACGCTAAACTCATCTACGTAAATTTTTGCAAATCTTTAGACTGCGAAGACGTTATTGTGCTTACGCAACGAATTGCTTAACAAGTCCGCGACCGGTTCCATCTTTCCTATGACTATTAAGTCAACTAAGACAATGAAACCCATTGCAATTTACCAAAACAAAATCGCTGCTTTTTTTTCAATAAAAAAAGTAAGTTACGAGTTAAGGATTTCATTACTCAATTTACCTTAGAGAATCCTCATCGCAGAGTCATTAAGTCTATACACAAAGCACAACCTTAAATCAAGACTGAAGTGAACACTGAAATCTAACATGAAAGGAGAAAATTTTTTTTATTGACAAGGAATCGCCACTTACGAATGGACTTACGAAAAAGTTTTTTCTGTCTGAAAAAAAATTACTGTTTCAACAATAAATGTGAACAGCCTTGACCGCGAATTGTTTTAAAAAAGGAGGTGTCATCATTCACGTCCTGGAAAAAAAAATTTTTTAAATAATTGTTGCCACAATAATATACATTCCACGAACTTTCTGGCACTAGGAGAATTTTGAGGCTTCAGAAGAGTCGTTTTTCCACGTAAAGCTCTCGGGGGATTTAGAAAGCGTAAAATAATTAAGGAAAGGCGGCTGGGTGTATCACCTTTCTGAAGTCTCTCTCTCTCACATCGGCCTGAGAAATGTTGTATAATAACAATTATCGACTTAACTTCGCTCTCTCCCTCCGACTACAAATACGTAATATATTTGAAGCCTGAAGGGTCGGGTTGGATAATTATGAATATCCTTTCCACTCGATTCATTAAGTACCAACGTCCTTACAACAACCAGAGTCCGGAAAGCAAACTAAATAAAGCATCTTATCTAAGTTGAAGAAAATCGGCCAGAGATTACAAAATTTAACCATCTTACCCTTCTCAAAATTTCAATTTCAATTCTGGAAAACTCTCCTCGATGAATCATTGATGAGGGACACATTTTGACTGTTCATACAAAGCACTTTTTTAAGGCGTTTACTTTGATCGGTTTTTACTTCATTACTCACTGTGATTTAACTTCTGCAACTACTGCAAATAATAGGATTGATTCAATTTGTGTATCGTTATACCATCGCTTTGCTTCTTACACACATAAGACCTTATGTTAGGGCTTCAAATTTCAAGGAACGGAATAGCATTCGGTTTACAATCATGTAATGGATACCGAAACCGTGCCGCCACTTTCGGCTTTTGGAAAATAATACTGTAGCCAGTAGGCTAAGGATTTGAAAGGAATGGCCTGTTGATTTGCCATATATTGCAGTGGGATACAGTAGCTATACCACAAGGCACTGTAGCCGAAACTGTCACTCTGATCTGCGCCCTTTTTGTCGTTGTTTTTGTTGCTGTTACTGTTGTTGTTGTTGATTTTGTTGTTGTTGTTGTTGTTCTTGTTCTTGTTTGCCCGGATGTGTAATTAGTTTATATTATATGCTTGTCCTCACTAGCAAAACCCACCTAGATTTAGGCTTATATTTCTAGATTTAGATTATAGACCTACAGTTTACTTTATTTCCACGACACCTTTAGGTTTGAATCTAACTCAACTTTAGATAAAACGGATATCCTACCGAACTCAATCTCCAGGTTTAGCTGATTCACAGAGTTTTTTGGGAAACAATATTCAGGCACCGAATTTTGCAAGCCCATTTTCCCTTTGGTTTTCATTGCGGCGCGTTGAGTTTGGTATCAGCAATGTTGTTATACTGCGAAAAAAGAGACTGGGTTGATTTCAGTCTTAAAAAAAAATGTTTTTCGATAACAAAATATGAAAATTGTTGAGGTATTTGTTGGTTTTCACGATATGCCCACGCAAGCAATCCTAAGTCAAAATATCACATCCTATTCTTGTGGGTTTGTTGCTGTCCAAAAAAATGTGTATGTATGCGATACAGTTTCGCCTTTAGCTCCTTCACCGTAAGCGTGCCTGCCTTAAATATTGTTTATAAAGAGTGCGATATCCCTGGTTTGAAGTTCACCCGATGGAAATCAACCATCCTTGAAATCCCATACATTTTTTTTTCTTAAATCTAGATCAAGTGGAGCACGACTTTGATTTTGTTCAATTTACAACGTTGCCTAGTTAAGAGTAATAAAATGAATTTAAAAAATCTTTTTTCAACATTATAATATTATTTTCATCTCTTAAAGAACCAAAATGAAATGATATAAAAGAAGATAATGTTCAACATGCATCATTTAAACTAAACAACGCGACTAAAGAAGAATGACTTAATGCCCCGCATTTATTTCAAATTTTAACCTGGCTAAACCAAAATATGACTGAACAAAAATGATCTTTACAGTCCTGGAATGGTAATTTGGAAGTTCCACTACAGGCGTGGAGCTAAGCTTGTACACAGTACCGACCATAGATATAGCAATTGATTGCCATCGGCTCCAAAATGCCCTTAATATAGCCTAATATGTTCCATATGTTTACTAATAGTGGATACTAAAACCATTTCAAATTGAGATATTTATTTTTTCTTCTTGTTCCACTGATAATTTATTGTCAGAGAAGAAAACCTCTTAAGACGGGAAGTTACTTTTTCCTTAAACAAAAACAGACCAAGGTTTACCTAAATATTTCTAGATCACTCTGTATATAATGCCTGTGTAAACGATTCGTGGTAGACCAGTAATTTGTTTACCTTCAGCAACGATTTCAGCATTTCCATTCATTCATCTTCTCTTGCAGTATAAGGCCTTCCGACTTGAACTAAAACACATCAGGCTCAAACGTGGTAAATCGGGTAAAAATGTGTACACATTGATTATGACAGAGGGAAAAATTAGATGGAGGGCTGTGCATGAACTCAAATTATGATGTAAAAAGACTATGGACGATCTGATGCAATCTATAGAGTTTTGAGAGTGTTAGTTTCTGTTTTCCTATGAAACATGTGGTTCCCATCCCACGGTGAATAAAACTCGAAAACATTCCTCTTTTTTGAGGAAGACGTTCAAAACATTCGCGTTCAGATTCACCTGCTGATAGCGGGCCTATGTATGGCTCTGCAGCCTAAAAAAGACTTTCAATGCCTTCTCCTGTCAACATACAGATTAAAGTAAAGACTACGGGAAATTTTTAGAATCCATATTGAGAGAAAAAGGTGCAGAGTTTTAGGACATTTCGGTCCTACTCAAACACAACAATAAACAAACAGTAGAAGAACTTGCTCTGGTCTGAAAAATAGAGATAGAGGTTGACCAAGAGTAAGTCGCCGATAGAATTTCTAAAAAAAAAAAAAAACCGATATGGTAGCAAAGAAAGCCTGGATAGACAGGTTTTCTTCATTCTTTCAATACAGTCGTTACAGTCTTTGAGCAGAGCTGCATCTGACTTTCACGATGTAAAAACGTAATCATTACAATAATGGTGACTGCGTGATGAAAAAAATGATACAGCATTAGTAGTATTGTTGTTGTTGTTGTTGTTATTGATGATGATGATGATGATGATGACCATGATGATCTGAATCATGGCGTTTATTTGTTTTATTGTTATGCTGAAGATGATGATAATATAAATAAACATACTAGCTATGAAGATGATAGTGCACGTAGCGTTATATAAAATGCGCATTGTGGGAAAGAAAAAGTTATGGTACTTCGATCGATGCTAATCACTTGAAACCTTTTAAGTCGTATATAAAACGAAACCTCAACTATTAACTTTAACAGGAAAGTAAAACAAGATTTTTCCAATGGTTTTGTTTATGAGAAAGCCTTCGGCAATTATTAAAAGAAGTGACTTCACATCTTTTTTTTTTTTTTTTTTTTTGTAACAACAAATAACTTCAAGGTCCACCAATGTCCTCATGTGGAAATCGCGATAACTGTGGATGATAAAGAGCTTTTCTCCTTGTAAAATTTGACAAACGAAATCATAAGTTTCCATGTCATACAGGAAAGAAAATCGAGCAAAAAAAATAAAAAAAAAATTCAACGGCCGAGTCTGAGGAAACTGACAAAGATCTAAACCAAATTGACATGTCTTTGCTTATCTCTACTCTCACTGCTTCCGGCCATTTTGCTCATTTTTTTTTCTTTTTTAATTATTTCACATCATGTTGCGAGCCATATAGACATCCAAAGTGTCCGCGTACTAGGAGAAATGAAGAGTTGGTGAGATGTAAGCACAAGGTACAGCCTATTGATGACTGAATGAGCGGCAAGGCAAATGTTTATCCCTATCACATGACTGTTAGACAGAAGAACAGGTCACAGATAATGGCATCTCATGACTGTAAAATGAAGCGGAACCGATGTGAAGAAAAAATTCATAGATCTAATCTCTTTATAAATTATACAGACAGGTAAGACGGTTTTCAGATCTAGAATAACCTTACAGTATGATCAGAAAACTGTAGGTATTGGCAGGTTGGCTTTCAAAGCTATAACAGGCTAATGAAGGTATAAGACTCGACTCTCGACTGTGCAGACAAGAAAGGTGGCTCTCAAATCTTCACCAACTTCCATGGAAGCCTATAAGATACCATATGATTGTAGAGACAGACAGGCTAGTTCTCAACCTCTATGGGGTTCTACATGACCGAGTACGCCACTAAAAAAAGAGTCTGGACTGAGAGAACATTGAGCATTGTGTTGAAGCTGAGGAAAGCCTCGTTGTTTTTATCTGCTTTTGCACTTTGGATGACCATGGACAAGCGGTAAAGATCTTCGATAGATCGATAGATTTTGAAATACTCCACACTCTTCTTTTTGCTTGCATTCTCTCTCTCTCTCTCTCTCTCTCTCTCTCTCTCTCTCACACACACACACACACACACACACACACACACATGATCAAATCAACATCATGGGAGCAATTAAAGACAACGGATTAAATCATCCAACGCATGTTTAGCAATTAACTTCATTAAGGAGACAATTTTAAGGCAGCAGAGAAGATGAAAAGTTTGAGGTAAATTAAGTAACAAACAGGTTACCAAATTTCGAAGCAAAAATAAATGCTATTACAAGAGGAAAATCTCTGAGATAGGCAATATATTCTACATTAAGTACTCTTACATTTTTTCCATAGGAAGAGGATAAGCAGATAATAAACATCCATTTAGAATATTATTTTTAAAAAGCAAGTATATTGCAAAAATTTCCTTCGGTGTTGTTTTTTTTTTTTCTTTGGCTAAAAATAATGCCGAGGAATGACTATCCAGAACAGGAGGTGGAGTATTAAGAGTGTAATGCCTCATTTCTTTTTTCCTCTAGTGATTGCGATCTTAGAACATGCCTGACATAGAAAAAAAGCAAGAAAAGGGGTTTATTTTAGTTTTGTGCTTGTTTTCCGTTGTTTCATTTTCTTTTAAAAAATCCCATAATACAGTATCATTATTACTCAGGTTGCTCATGTATTTATTGCTGTTATTTTTGTTCAAATGCGATGTTGAGAGTGTGATATTTAAAGTTAAAGCCAACATTTTGAGTTTCTTTGAGTTACTACGTCTTACCATTGTGTCATGCTCAAAACATACGAATATTCAAAAGCCTGTATGAAATTCCTGTGGTGAAAACAGAGATATAATTTTTCAACGAAAGTTCGAAAAGCCAGTACGAATTCCTGCGGTTAAAAAAGAGTTGTAACTCTTCAAAGATAAGGATGCTCTCTTTTTTTTTTTTTTTTAACATGAAAAACTTTGTCAACAAACGCAGTGTAAAAACTTCGATGTTATAATCGGATGTAGGTAAGTGGGTGTAACGGCAAGGTCGTTGCACCTTGACTACAAACCTCACTCTCGTATGTTTTCATGTTATTTACCACCTGAACAACCTTTTCTACATATTGTTATTTTCATGCCAAACTTTTCACAGTGATGTTACTTTTGCGTTTTTGCTCTTCCTTTAGGATGTTTTTTTTTTTTTTTTTTTTGGTCTATAGGTGTTTACTAAGAACATCGATTGTAGAACGAATTTTCGTTTTATTTTAAGCTGATACCTGCGGGAAACAACTTTACGCCCAGCACTAAGAATTTGATATTTTCAACAAATACTTCGTCGATTTTCTTCTGAAGTTACTTCGAAATGCGCTTTCCTCTTCCGCCTTTAGTTTTATCGCTTGTCACCATTGTACAGAAGATCGAAAACAGTTATTCTCCTCGCAAGTGTCTTCCTCATCGCCTACACATGCGGTTCTGACTTCGAAAAGTCAGATTTTCAGACAACAGTTCCCGTTTTCTGTTGCTAACGATTGTGGCGTTTGTTGTCCGGTATTTTATAAGGCCCAATGGAAATTCCACCTACTGGTTGTTCTACAGCATGCCGAGCGTTTCCCGCTGAGCTTTGCTCAGACAGACGAACATTATAAAAGATTTTATAAATTATGATTACTAATAACTTTGTGCTTGTTTAAACAGCCCATTATTACTAATCAAAATATTCTTATCATAATTTTTTTTTGCCTCATGCTCCTCCCTTCTTTATTCAAGAGCATTGAACGAAAAGATACTTTTTCCCCTTCAAATAATCAAACACAACATTTCAAATAGTTCTACCATCATTACGGTATCTTAAAAAAGCCGCCATCTCTTGGAGAAGATTTCACGTTAGCTCCGGTAACCTAAAACTTTTTTTTTTTTTTAAGGTGGACAAGCAAACATTTATAAAAACCCATCTAGATGTAATTCTAGTCAAATTCCACCGATTTTCTATACAGAGGAATAACATCTACTTAACTAAGGCTGCCGTAAACTTTGAAACGCTTTCGAAACCTATTTCAAATCTAACATCGGAACATGAGTACGCCATGCTGCCTAGAACCGTTTGTACCGCCCCAGATTTCTAGCTTATTCGCCCTTCCTCATGTGTTTTAGTAGTGGGCTATTAATAGATTTGGTTTCTCCACATTATCGAAAACATTTCTTTTCACTCCACATCTGTTAAGCCTAAGCAGTAGACATCGAATCTTGTTAACCCTTCATCTGAAGGCATCAAATCGTGCAAGCATGTTATAAGTTTGTGGAGGCGTTGAGAATATGCTCGCAGACGCCATCTTGCCGGAAACCAATTGAATTAGTTCCCCTAGTTTCCTGCTTGGATGACTTCCCTTGGTTGTTACGTGACTATTGTGGTCTGGCAGTATAGACTGACGTGAAGCGCAGTTCCACTCTTCAACATTCATTTATTTTGCACGTGCATGGTTTGTTACCCAGGCGCCTCTACATACACGTTTAAGTCCCTTTGGTCTAGGATAGGTCATTCGCCCCAGGACTGTGTGGGGTATAATTATGAGGATAAACCTGGGGCCAAGATTCTCAACCAAGGTTAACCCAAGCAGTCTTCAATCATGAAACTAGTTCAAAGTTTGATGATAGAGAAGGCATAAAACCGTCGCATGTGAAGCAAGAAACAGGAGGAGAAAAAAAGGAGGAAAAAAAAACCCAAACAACGGAATCAAAGTCAAAGCGGTCACAGACAGATGCAAGAAAAGATAGTCTAGGCAATTTATTAACACTCGTCGCAAAGAGCCGAATGTAGACGTGAATGAGACCAGAAGTTTTGAATTTAGTTATTCATATTTACTTTGAAATGCCTTCAAAGATATAAGCCTACCTTTCAAAGGCATCAAAATATATCAATTTGCTACGGTACTTTTAAATTTATGTTTGAAGTTTGCACCAAATTCATCGCTCTTTGCAATACTTTTTTTGAGGCGTTACAGCTTATTCAGGAAGTGATTTTTCAATCCTCTATAAGGTAAAGTTTTCGTAACAATAAAAACTAATTTTAGTAATAATAATAATAATAATAATAATAATAATAATAATAATAATAATAATAATTGAATGAATAATATTTATGATAATGAGGATGAAAATAATGATGATTATATCATTTATTCAATGGCAGAATTTATCATTTTTTGCAAAAGAAGTAAAAGAGGTACTCAGTTATCCTATATTCCTATTAGAATAGTCCAGTCTGCAGCTTAACTATCCCAGGTTCTGGGTGCATGTAATCATAATTTGTCCAGCAAGTTCCTAACCAACGGTGCCCATCATTTTTACGGCTATACCACTAAGAGCGACTGCCTCCTCCGTGCGTGCGGGAAGATGAACGCGTCGCTGAACATGTACGGAATCTGCACAATGTACATCAGGCTGGAAAATGCAGTGCAATCAAAACACTAGTGCGCGCCAATGCAGCAACAGTCGGCGGCAGTCTTCTAAGGCCAGGCGTGCAGCAGCAAGAGCAGCAGCAGATGGGGGGAGGCAGTGGGAACAAAAGGGTTAATCAATAGGGTTGTACCAGCCAGTTCAGTATTGTGTAATACACTTGTAAGAGAGTTCATTGTCTGCATTGTGATCACGCTCATTAGAGGTGTATTGTGGTCAGTCAAACCACAGAGGAGGGATTATCAGCGAGTAAAAATGGAAAGTGGCAAGAGATATTTAACTGTGGAAGATCTTCAGGCCATTTTGTTACCGGGGCAGAGCGTGAGAAACCACTGACACAAGAGACATCTCACTGCCTTTTATTTCGCATTGAATAAATTCATTGTCTCTATCTGGGGAGGGAGGGTTTTTCCTTATTTAATCGTACAAATCGTTTATAATCATTATTTCAAAAATCGTATAAAATCTTTTATAATCATTGTTAACTCAGTGTCACGAGAAGCCTTCTGAGATCAATTGTGTAAAGAGGTTGATGAAAATAAAGCGGTGTAAATTGTATAGGTAAGAGACACGTTCGCACAGGTAAAAATAGGCAAAGTGCATTAAGATCAACAAGGACACTTTTCTAGGGGTGAGATGATGGAATTTAAAAGCAAAAAAGGAACTGCCTGAATTTTTAACAGTCGGACAAGTCTGACTTTTTTAGAGATGGATTATGAAGCAACATTAAGTTCATGGATAGAATAATTTTTAAAAAAAGAAAAAAAAAGATAGAAGAAAAGGTGGGTTTTCTGAGGGTGGGGGTTGAAGCAAGCAAGAAAGAAAAACATAAAACAGAGAAAATGTCAATAGGACTACGAGAAAGGTAAACATACAAACCAGAGATACTTTGCCAAATGCGCTTCTTCAACCAACTTCATTTGCCATCTACACAAGGGCTCACACCAGAACGAATACTTCAAGATTTCTCCGGTCTCGATTCTGCACTTGAACTTACCAGAATGCAAAGCCGCACCTTTGGGGATGTTTCTCTAACAGATAGCAAACCTTGCTCTCACTGTAATTCCACAACAGCCGCGGGCAGCCTTTGTTTTGAATTTCTGTTAAAGGCTGGCCTGGTCAACATTCCATGGATAAATGGGTACTTCTGGGGATTCCCGATCACCTCTGGCGGGTCCTACCACGTTTACTTTACGCTTATTGAGTCCATATTATTCCACCTTAGTGCATGTGTATGTTTTGTTTTATTTTTGTTTTTATTTTTACGATGGTGCTTTGAATCTCGAAATCTGAAAAAAAAAATCCTGTAGCATTCAAGCCAATTATTAGAAATCGACTATCACTCATAGCAGTTATTTTTGTCTCTGTTTGGCATTAGTGCAGCTTTCCTTGTTTGGCCTGACTGGAGACAATAAAAACATAAATTAGCCTTCTTTATTTGACATCATATTGTAATCTCAAAATATAAGACACAATGTGGTGCATTTTGTCTTTGTTTGCTTTGCCATGCACCAGCAAACGTTAAAAGTAATTCGGATACGGCAATAAAGGATTTTGACATATCCAATATAGACTAGTCAGAGTATTACCACTGATCACACTCTGTTGTATTCTATGATAATAGAACAAATTGTAATTGAAAAATGCATTTTTTAAGAGGTGTCATGTAAAAAGATCTTAATGATTTTTTAAACGCTTTTTTTCGGCGATAGATCACGTATTATGTTCAGAAAAAGCGTTAGTGGTGATGCAGTAGTTAGCCAATTCGCCGTGGAATTTGCGTGGACATAACTAGCGCTGATTCGGACCCTCCACTACCTCCCGGCTTGGCGAGTGCCTAGCCATCTGATATCACTACAGTGGTAGACTAGCTACAAGAAACAAACCCAAAAGTCTTCATGGGATATTTCTTTTTAAAATGTTATGTAATCCAATCAGCGCCATCTTTCTCGTAAAAGAATACCACACCAATTTGTTTGTTTATTTATATTTTTTATTTTCACATTTACCACGGTGTACCGCATGGTGATTTCGGATTTTCGCTATATCTCCTATTCTTCTATGATCGGTCTATTCTTTTATTTCACTGCTGCTACTAATAGTAATTAAGGAGAACGTTTGTCTATGGCGGAATTACCAGAACTAGGATTGCTCATGGAAATGTCAGAAAGTAAACCTGGGGCTGAAAGCATAAGATTTTCCACGGTAATGGTGGAGATAAACAACATTACTGACTTGAAATGGGTTCAATAGTTCAAGAGTATAATGCCTTGCCAGTCATGTCGCCCGGTTATATCAAAGGCCAGAAGAGAGATAGGAGACAAGGAGGCAGGGGAGGAGAACAGAGAGAGAGAGAGATGGTGAGCCAGAGAGAAGGACAACAAGAGATGGAAAAGTTAGGTGGAAAGATTTAAAAAGGAATAAATAACAACAGGAGAAAAAATACAAGGAACGGAATAAAGAATAAGAGGAAGAGTGCATAGAAAAGCATCGCGAGAGAGAGAGAGAGAGAGAGAGAGAGAGAGAGAGAGAGAGAGTAGATGAAGGCGGAGAAAGGAAAAAAATAAATAAGATGGATTTAAGATAGAGAGGAAATCAAAACTAATGAAAAAAAAAAAAGGAAAAAGAATCTTTTTTAGGATTAAAGTATTCTTTTCGAGCTGAATTTTATTATTTTTTTTTTTAATTCCTTTAATCATAAGGAGGTTATTGTGAAAAAAAATGCCATTACAAAAAATTCAAAGCCAAGTAACTCAGACAACAAGTTAAAAAGGGAAAAAAAAAACCACGAGTCCAGGCAAACGATAATACTACATAATTATTAATGTAAATTTGTATGATGCATAACATGTGAGTTTCGTACGAATTTCAAATTTTAAAAAATCCACGAGCATAATAAAAATGAAAATCACATTTGAGTTGTTAAGGAAGGACGGCAATATTGTATTATACTTTAAAATTAAGAG
>BLXT01008389.1:696526-725898 GCA_019648995.1 Plakobranchus ocellatus
GTGCAAGGAGCCTAATATTCGGGTGGATTTCACCCAAATCATGCTTGCCATTTTTTCTAGGCTTGAGCTTTATGGTGTATTACTGTGAGTAGATTTTTAATTTTATTTTATTTTAGCGTTCAACGCTTAAAATCAAAATTGACTTAACTGTAATTATTTTGTGCCATTGATTGAGTTACCTGAGTTTTGCTGCTGGTTTTCCATGCATTGAAGGGGGACTGACATTGAAGTGACTTTCTCTTGAGTAGGAGATTTTGTGTCTTGCTCAGAAGTTATTTAAACGGTTTGTTCCTCAACAAAGTATAATGTATTACAATCTGCAACTAATATCATTATTTTCCCTTTTTTTTATGTTAACCAGTCGAGTAGACCTGCCATTACAAATTTTCTTCTTTGTTATATTTATTTTTTTATAGCTTGGTTCTTAAAATAACTTTAGATAGATGAAAATACTCTGCGTTGTTCAAATTTGTTGAAATGAGTTTTGATTTGTGGCTGTATTCTTTTACTATCATAAATAAATAACATATATTTTTTTACTGTAACACTAACTGCACCGATTTTAGAATTATGATACAGTTTTCAATGCTTTGAATGACTTTATGATATGGAAAGACTGACACGGGCAAAGGTAACGTTAGACTTCATGCCGAGACAATCGTTGCTTACGTTGCCCTCCTCTTTCTCTTTGACAGAGGTTTTGTTTTGTTACTTTTGTTTTGAGCCCATCCTTCCCATCAATATTATTTCCGGTATAGGTTTGTGTTTTTTGTTGACCTAACAAGGGAAATAATTTGTTGACACTAGAAACCGATGAATACCAGCCATCGGAAAAATGGACAATTAATTCTAGACTAGATCCAGATTCACAGAGCTGATCTAATCTGGTTCTTGTTTGGGTGAAGAACATATATTTATGCCGGTACCAAGGCAAGGTTTAGAAAAAAGTCAACACTCCACTTAAATGAATTTGAAATAGATCTAAATCTAGATCTATAGTTGTGTGCAGTAAACTGTGCAGGTTAGAACATTAATCTTGCATATTTTAGATGTAGAATCCAAATTGCATACCTGGAATCTAATCTAGATCTTGAACCGTTGTTCTTAGATAAAATGCCATTTTGATGATTTTCCGGCATACAATATCTAGCGTTCAGTAGGTTTTTTCTATCTAGATGCATTACACACGAAAATATTTCTTAGTTATAGCTGAGAATTGTTGGTGCTCCTTCTACGGAGGTGTAGGGATTCCTGGCTCTATCTCCATCGATAGACTCTGATTAGCAGTACAAAGGATACATTATATATTATATATTTTAAATATAAATCAAATGCTTTGGCGACCATGTATTTTGTTTCGTCAGTATTTAGCAAGACAGTATAGGTCCAGTGTAATTTGCCTTTATTAATTAAATTGTGGTGTTTTATCATTCTCAAAATTCTTAGGAATCACTAGGAATCCCTTGAAAGCCTTTCGGTGGAATCCCAAGGAATATCTCGAAAGCCCTTTGGTAGACCTTGAAAAACACTCACCAAATAATCAAAATTTAGTCTCAGAAGGCAAATTAAACCAGCCTAAGTAGTTCTTTACCCATAATACCAAAGACAGCCTATTCTCAAATGGTGTGTTATGAAGTGGTGGAACAGAGTACGATTGCACAGTAAAAAAATGACAGCGGGCTTTCTAAAAGGAGGGAGGGACACTTGGCCGGCTGTTCTAGCACCAGTGATCAAGCCGTTAGCTGTTATGATTCACTTAGCTGAGCAACTTTTGTAAAATCTACTGTTTTGTTTTCAAGATGTGCACACATGCTGTGTTGTTGGATGTACAATCAGAAGATATAAAGAGGCTAATATTGCATTTCACGAATGAGTTCTAAAATATTCATTTGATCAGTGAGACTGCCTTATAAAAACATGAAATATTAATTTATACTTGACCAAGTGGAATAAAATATAGATCTGTTGATCAATATTATTCTTCTCTTCGTCAACTTGACAATGGCTGTGTATGGATGAGCCAAATAAAAAAGGCAATTAATGAGTCTAAATACAAAGATTTTAGTTATTTATTTCTTTATCTCTTTGCTCTCTTATGCTGTTTTCTCTTAATCAATAAATTTTATATTCATTCTTAGAAATCCATGCACCCTTTGTATTTTAGAACTTAAGTGTCTATTGTTGGCTAAGATTACCAAGAGTTAACTTAGGAATAGCATTAACTTACGACGAGAGGAACTATACATATATATACAATCTCTCTCTCTCTATCTCTACCTCTCTGTCTCTCTCTCTCTCTCTTTCTTTCTTTTCCCTCTCTTCTCTTCACTGGGGTAGACATGTCATATAATTGATACTTTATTACTAAAATATCTTTTGTTGATTTTTTAAACCATGTTGCAAACAAAATTTCCTTTCTGTTATTATCAGGATCTTGCTGATGGGTTGGGATGCTTTTACATGTGCATAAGGAAAAAACATCAAAACAATCTATCAAGCATTTGTTAGCAGTGTGGTCGGCAAAGGGTGTTCATGAATGAGCTCGTTCACAGACAGACTCATGGGTAAACTGTTCAGTCGGCCCAAGCACAGGAAGGCTCAGAGGTGAGTCAGTGAGATTGTGAAGGTTCATTTTACAACTCATAGTCCAAACCTAATAAAATTTAAGTGATTCGCAGTTGGTGATGTTAGACTTTTTCTGGCCCTTGTCAAGCCAGAGGCAGAAGGCAGAATCAAATCCACACCAGTAGGCTTGCTGTAGATTTTGAGTGAATTTGCTAACTCTTGTGCCAACAAGCCCATACAGACCTTATATACCAGAACTTAGCAATTCATGGAAGAAGTAGCTCATTATTTGTGTACTTTGTATATGAATGAATAAATTCATCTCTTCTTAGCAAAGTTTTAACATCAGTTTTGTTGAGATAATTTGTTTGATAAACGCTGGTGCTGGTGCCTAATCAGAAGTATATAGTTGGTGTAGCAAGACTTTTTTAAACTTCATTTTTCATTTTTAAAATCCCTTGTTACTCTCAATCAGTAAATTTGAAAGAGACAAAAAGCATTATGATGATAAGAAAAATGGATTCCTTTTGTTTATTTTCACATTTTATGACAGACCACACTCTGCCGCTGCAGTGATGGAGTCCAGCCATGGTGGTCGTAGTGGTGGTGGTGGGGGAGATGCACGGAGGGATAGATTGTCTAGTTTGCCTGAGGCTTCTTTGAAACAAGTTCATGAGGATGCTGTGGTCAGCGTGGCAGTCATGCTTCCTGAGCTATGTTTGTCCGGCAGCAAAGATGGGGTGAGAGTGCTTTCAGTCTCTTTTGTCTTAGAAAAGGGTATATCTGACGTGATGACTGCTCATGCTACATTTGCACCAGTAAACGATTTTAATTGATGCATGATCACTGCACTCACATTGTAGGCTGAATCATTACCTGGTAACATTGCTTGAGATTTAGATCTTTGTTAATGAATGATCACAATAGGCCTAAAGTAGAACAGACTGTCTGTAAAGAAAATTAAATGTAATATTTTCATTTATGAAATTTGCAAAGCTTGAGTTAAGAGTTGTGTTCCTCATTTGGGAACCTCATGCTTTGAGTCTCATAGCAATGTACACAAACTTTGAACTAAGAAAATTCATATTATTCTGTGTTGTCTCTGTCCTTTAAAACCTCCAAAGACTTGTAGACTTTTTTTTCTAGCAGATTTCCATTTTTGTCTGTGACTTTTCAGTGCTGTTTATGCCATGCATTACCTTCAAGTTGTTTTGGATGGTGAGGGTGGTGCAGTTTGTCTTTTAAAGGTGTTATCATCACTTGACATCCGATGAAAAATAAAATTGTGACATGAAGAAAAAGGATAACAAATTTTTGTAATGTGCCCCATGACAGTTTTGCCTTTGAGTCTAAAGAATCGTGTTCTGTTGACTTCAGAATATGAGTTTCTAAATTGAGCAAAGCCAACAAATACATTGATTTAAGTAACATCTATAAAAGTTTTACTTGTTTTTCTCATTTACTTTTCTCAGGTGGTGAGGCTGTACGATTTTCATAGACAAAATTTGGTTGAGAGCTGGTCTGGTCATAATGGTGCCATAACAAAGGTGACAGTAGTATGCCTCATCATAATTTAGTGCCTTGCTTTAAAGCTTCGGTGATAGTGTTCCTTCACACATCTCAGTACTCTGTAGCTATCTATAACCAAATATTTAGTATTAATTTTGAACATCTTCCTCTTTGCTTAAAAAATTCTAAGGGTAATAGGTCTCAAAATTAGTCCAAATGTGTTTTAAGTCACATTTAAAACATTTCAAACCCTTAATATAGCTTGAAAATCCATCACATGAGTTTCATGCTGGAGAAATTAGGATAGGGCAATTAAATGGATTTTGAGTTTAAAGTTATTTAAATAGCTTTATATAGAATAAGAAAACAAACCTGAAGAATTTTTTGTTCTAAGATAAGTATTTGACATTTGACTCATTTGGGAAGGCCTTTCTCTAAAATTTTTTGAGGACTTTCTTTTAATCTCCTTTTTTTCATCCCATTAGTATTGTTGTTGGAGTGTCTATTTATTTTTAGACATAAGATAGTCTTTATTCTTCCTATAATGATCAATATTAAAAAGTGCTCACAGGTGTGCTATAGCATCTCCTGCAATGGGGCAATCAATTTTAATAACCAAATATTCTATACATACATACAGGTGTGGTACAATACCTTGGGCAATCATATTTTCTGTTATAATGACAATTATTATACACACACACGGCAGTGCTACAATGCCTCATGTAATTTTATTTTCAGTACGAATGACAATTATTGTACATATACACACAGATGCTACAATGCCTCATGCAATCATATTTTCAGTTCAAATGACAATTATTGTACACATACTCACAGGTGTGCTATGGTGCCTCATGCAATCATATTTTCTATTATAATGACAATTATGTAAACATATACCAGGTGTGCTACAGTGCTTTATGCAATAATATTTTTCTGTTATAATGACAACTATGCTAACATACACACAGGTGTGCTATGGTGCTTTGTGCAATCATATTTTCCTGTAATAATGACAATTATGTAAACATACACACAGGTGTGCTACGGTGCCTCGTGTAATGGTATATTCAGTGCATCCCGTGACAAAACCATCAAATTGTGGCATCTGAAAAATCCTCACTGTGTTCAAGAATTTATGGGTCACACTTTGGTTGTGTCTGCCATCCATTTCAATGCAGGTTTGAGTTTCAGTTTCTTTGAATTGATGTCAAAAGATTTTGGGTTAAAAAAAAGATGTGCATATTAGTATTAAGTAACTGAAAAAGCAATTGCCATCTGTTAAATTTATACTTGCAAAATAAAACAGTAGCAAAAAATACATTTGAGAGCTATACTAAATATGTAATTTCTTGCTTAGAAATGTTTTTATAATCCTCTTAACTACATGTATAGGTTACAATTCAATTATCTAGTTTAGAATATTTTTATATTAACTTTGTGTTACGATTCATCTGTCTTTATCTCCTTCGGATCTGGGGTCCCAGATTTTATATTATTTGTATGAAGTGCTTCCTGAGTGGTGATCTTGTCCATTTATAACTGTATAAATGTGTTTCTAATTATACAATAACTTGCTATGTGGCAGTGTCACAGCTCTGCTTGTAACTTTGCACATCATAAATCAATGAATCAAAGAGTATGGCAGAAACTTATTTGTGAGGAAATATCTGACAATGCACACAATTTCCCTATTTATTGGCTTTGTTCTGATCCATCACTGAAAATGTTTATGTATTAGAGAAGCGGTAAATGAGAGATTTGATCAGTCAGTATTTTTAGCCAAATGTGTTTACATAAGTAGTTAGCTTTGTGGCTTTTCTGGCATGGATAGTTTGTTTAATGTTGACCTAATTAGCCCGCAAATTGCATAACTAGTGTTGTCTGGAAGCTGCAGGTGGGGGATATAACAGGCTGGTTGTGAAATTCATCCAGAGTTTGCTGAGAGGTTTTTGGTAAATTTGTAGGTCTATAGAATTCTGTAACCTTGCTGTTCTAAATTTTTTGGCAAGACTTGGAGTGATTTCTGTTCTTTAGCCTATTGTAAAGATCTCCTTGTGACAAGCAGCGTTTACTTAGACCTATAACTAAATAGCACAAAGCCATTTATGACAATATGTTTCTATAGTTTCCACTATGAAATGCCTCCAAAATGCAATATCAGGCTACATTATTGCCATAAAATATCCTAAAAACAACTGCAATACAATACAGAGCAAGCTTTGATGATTGATTCTCCTGAGCACAAATGTAGTTTTGATCACTTTTTCCGCCCATTAAGCCTAATATAAAATATATGATATTTTTAGAATACTGTAGATAATGTAAATCTGGCATGCAAAGTTTGCATTATTCTTTTTAACAGAATATCTAAGGATTTGTAAAGCCTATCAAATTATATTAATTTTTATTGGTTTTTGGTGACTAGACTCGAGTTGTTTATGCAGTGGATCCAGAGACAATACTGTGAGATTGTGGGATGTGGAATCAGGCATTTGTACCAGAGTGAACACAATCCCACAAAACCTGGTGAGTGGACATGAACTTTTTACACGTTGATGTGATTAACTCAGTTCATATCAGCTAAGTGTTGTAAGTTTTTACATATTTTGAATCTTTCTTTTCTTGCTTTCCTCCCTACAAACTCTTTTCATCAAATTTACAATGATGAGACATTTACAAAACTTGGCAATTTTTTTTTTCCAAATAGAAGCCTTAACATTTTTTTTAGAAGGGGAATATGTATCAAGTGCATTCTTTTTTTTAACTGTTAATAGTGACACTTCTGATACATGTATATGAACGTGGATACTGTGCAATCAAGTGCAGGAAAACAGAGAAAACCAGAAGCAGTAAAGATGTAGTTAATCAGAAGAATGATGAGGATATCATAGACTTAAAAATACCTATGAACCGGTACTAACAAAAGATAAATTGAAGTGATCTTTAATTAAAATGATGAGACAGTGACAACTAAAATTTTTAGGGACATATTTGCCAACACTAGCGTTTAGGGCATTTATCAACCACCGAAAAGGTTGAAGGCAAATACAGAAGAGGTAGACAAAGAACAGCTGACATGAAGTCTGAACTCATAGGCAATAGATAATGGTAGCATCAACGGTCTTATATGTTAACTGAGTACAAGTTTAGTGGAGTCTGACCATGATCGCCAATTTCTATTTCAGACCTGAGGAAGTAGTGACTTCCAAATCATCAGCAATCATATTTAGAAAGGCAAGCAGCCATAAAATTCTGTGCAATAAGCATGAGTAAAACCAAAAGCATGATACGAACTGCAGTATTTAAATTGAGACTTGCGCTAATGAATCAGATGCTAAAAATAATAATTTTGAGGAAAAGAGAATATAAAGTATATTCTTTTGAAATGTCTACTCTAAAAATTCTTAAAGAACTCATAAATTATATCTAGACACAGATTCAACATACCTATAGAAAGTCAAAAGATAATAGTGTCAAAAAGTGTCAATTTTTTAAATGTCTGAAATTCGACATGTAATTTATTCAGAATGGTCTTAAGACATTGAATGTAGTGAACCATTTGAAATCCTGTTTTTGATTCCATAGCATTGTGTCAAAACAAGGCAGAGCTGGATGGTAGAAGTACATTTTTTTTCTTTTCCTTGCAAAGAATTTTATGTCTGTCCTCAAATGTGGTTTATGAAAGATAACATTTCAGAGTACTGATTTCATTTAATTGATTTACCCGTGCTACTGCAAGAACCTGGTATTGCCTTCTGAAAATAATAGGAAAGAATATTGCCTCAAGTTTGTCAATTTAATGCTGCAAGCAAACCTGTACTGAACAGTGTTTGGGCTTCTGAGAATGATTCTGTGTTGCTGTTCTAATTTTTAAAAAAGTTCATGTATTGAGTTCCAGAAATAAAGTTGGCTTTCTTGAAAAAAGATAGAATGAGAAAAAGATTTTAAAAAGTTAGCATTCGACTTACTTGATTGAGCTTAAGAGTGTAAACTAACTTTCATTTTGTCAAAACTGAATAAAGGATAAACTTTGATGTAAAAAATATGCATTACAGGGAAATGATGAAAAAATTTGCAATATTCATAACTTTTAGTTAAATGTGAGTTTGAATTAAGGATTTTTCCTCTGGATTTAAGTTATACGCAAAGTTGACAAACATGCTGAATATTTCACTATGTTTTTCTTTTCATAAAGAGCTGAAATTGAGGTGCCTTGTTTTGGGTGACTGATGTTTCTTCTTTTTCCATTTAAGTTGCTCTCTGGCAAAGGATTTTGGGGATTTTTCCTTTTAGTCAGAGCTTGAATCAGCAGCTATTTTGTGCTGATCCTAAATTAAATTTTCATATGATTTTTTCCCGTCTGCACAGGTAACTGGTGTCAAGTTTGTGCCAGGTTCCTCGCTTCTAGTCCAAACAGGAGAAGACAAGGAGGTCAGGTAAAGAAAAAGGCATAAATGTATTCTTAATTCAATGACTTTTTTTTTCTCTTCTAAGTGTTTTCAAAAACTAACTTGGAGACAATGGTATACTGAGTTTCATGTGAAATTTTGAATGGAAATATCCTTGTAAAGTTTAGGCCAAACTACCATTTTTACACACCAAAAAAAAAAAAATTTTTTTTGTTCACAAGGTCCAGAGCAAACATCGACAATCACATTTTGCAACCTATTTTTGCATGCAGCTTTTGCAAGATGCAAATGTTATCCTGGTGTTTACTTTTACCTGCTCTTTCAAATTCTCTAATTCGTAAATTTGAAAAGAAAGAAATTTCTGGATAGTATTTGCTGGCTATTTTTTTAGTCACTATAAGTTAATAATCTTCAAATAAATATCCCATACCATCTCTTCCTGGGAAATACTTGTATCTCATTTTCTTTCTTCATTTTTATTTTTTTTTCAAGTAAAACTGTGTGAATTTTTTTGGCTTTCCTGTGGGACGTTTGTTTTAATAGGGAATCTCAGAATTGTTTGTGCTGGAAACCTGGTACTTATCTGGCACTAGGCCCAAAGTCATATGTACCCAGTGATGTCTTTCTCTCAAGCTTTCTGTTTTTTTTCACTTATGATTGTCATTATTGATATATATGTATTTTTTTAATTTATTTATTTTTTTGTAACAAGACACCAAATGGGGTTTTATAATTCAGCATGAGTTTTAAATTGCTCTTATAGATTTTCAAAGAGAAATATGAAGAAAAAAAACTATGACAAACATCTTGAGAGAAGTTTGACTGAGTCACTATTTCTCTTCTTTTTATTCTTCTTTTTTTCTCTCTCTATCCATTGCAAAGTTATTTAAATGCAGTTTCTGGCTGTTTCACTGATTCAAAATGTTCTAAATGTTAATTTGACTGGTATCCAGCTGTTTGGTTCAGATAACTTAATCAATATGTGCATTCAAGTTTCATTTTATCACAGCTCTTCAAAACTATTAAAGAAAACTTTTAGACTTTCTCATACTAACTATTTACACTGACAGTGGGTCCTGTTAATTTCAGCAACTTGAAAGAAGACAAACCATCAGTCAATTTTATTTTCAGGATATTTATAATTAAAAAAAAAAAACCCAGTGTCATCAAACTTTGAACAATCCCACTTATGCCTTTTGAGATTGGGTGGAGTTCATTGTATTTTACCTTGTGCATTACCTTACTTTATCTCACATGTTTGTTTTCACCTGATAGGATATTTGACTTGCGCTGCCTGGAGCCTGTGTTCAGTTTCCCGAAGAAGCAGTACATCCAGATGTGCTGTGATGTCAGTCAGGATGGCCACTATATCTGCTCCTCAAGTAATGGCTTCTCAGGAAACGGTTGTGAGGCAACAGTAAGGGGTTGTTTTGTTTCTAAATATATTTGTTACTGAATTTTACTACGAGGGCAGGCTGATAATTAAGTTCCTTTAATCATAACTTTTTTTTATTTTTGACAGCATATACATAAACAATGCATCAAATGAAAGCTTAATATCTCAGCTACATACTTAGCACTCTATTTTTCGACGTCGTCATTGCTGCGATCAACACACAGCCACCAACGTTTCATTAGTTGGCGCACGCTGTCAGCAAAGAATTCAGACGACTGTCCACGGCATCATCTGCAAACATCTGTGATAACTTCCTCAGGATTTTCATAGTGATGGCCCTTCATGTACGTCTTGAGTTGGGGAAACAAATGATAGTCAGAGGGGGCAAGATCGGGGCTGTATGCAGGGTGCGGTAGGGTTGTAAGTTCCAGCTGCCTTAAGACGTCCTGAGTTTGGCGATTGGTGTGCGTTCACGCATTGTCATGTTGCAGGATTGAGTCCTTATCACACCGAACATGTCTGAGTCTGAGTTTAAGAGCTCGGAGTTTTGAAATATATCGCTCAGAGTTCACAGTTTGCCCTTGCTCCAGAAATTCTATGTGGAACACTCCCTCCATGTCCCAGAAAATGATGAACAAGACCTTTCTTGCAGAGGCAACAACCTTGAACTTCCTTGGACTTGGAGAAGTTTTGAGCCTATACTCCATCAATTGGGCTTTACATTCTGGATTGTAGTGGTGGACCCAGAATTCTTCTCCGGTCAGAATGCGTTGCAGAAATGCTTCTGCATTGTAACGCTCTAAGAGTTGAGTACACATGTCCTTTCTCTGCACTTTCATCTCTACAGTCAGCTGTCTTGGGACCCAGCATGCAGAGATTTTTTGGTAACCCAGTACAGTTGTGACAATATGGTGCACTCATTCTTTCGAAATGCCTACTTCATGGGCAATTTCCTTTTGTTTGACCCTTTGATTTGCTCTAATCATGCAGTCAACTTTCTCTCTATGAGCTGTGTCCGATGCGGAAAGGGGCCTACCTGAACGCTTTTGATAACGCAGAATTGTGTCTCTGGGGTCTTCCCCTTTAAAAATTCTCAATCATTTGTGAACTGCAGTCTGAAATGCACATTTCACCATAAACTGTCTTCATTCTTGCATGATGTTTGCAGCAGAACATCCCTCAGCTGCCAAAAACTCGATAACAGAGCGCTGTTTGATGAGAAGGTCATTGGAAGTCGCCATTGTCTCATGAACATGGCTACCCCATCACGTGTTGCGCTTCACTGTATTATAAGTACAAATGACGTCACACAAACTTTTTGTTCTAGTCAAGCCTAGAAAAATGGTTTGAGAGTATATGTATGAAATTTTAGGTCGATGTAACGAAAATTGAGTTATTAGCAAACGGAACTTAATTATCAGCCTGCCCTCCTATTTATTTCCTTTGGGAAAATTTAGGTGTATAAACATTAGAGAGCAACAGTAACTGTGGCAATATCTCAATGATAAAATAAATGTAACTTGTAAGGGATGAGGTTATTCATTGTTTTATATATCCTTTTATTCATTGTTTTAAATTTGTTCTCTTACTCACCCCTTTCTTTCCTTTGTCAACTCCTTCCTCTCACTATTTAATTTTTTACATTAACAAGTTGTAGTATTATTCATATCACATATCATCAGTGTTAGAATCTTAACTGTGTGAGTGTGTGGATGTTTAGTTTGGAAAAAGGTAAAGAAAATCCTATCATCATTAAGCAAATATGATCAGCCATGGTATAGTCACGTCTTTGCTGGGCTGGGTGCATGAATGCCATGATATGCACTGTAATTTATCCTGATTGGGCTAAACATGCACATTTATATCTTATATTGTTTTAGAATTATAAAAAGCATCCTTTTCATGCCATTTATAGACTTTAATTGCCGATGGTATTGTGTAATAATTAAAAAGACAAATAACATACTTTTGGAAGGGAAAAAGTCCATAAATTTGTTTACATGTATTTTTATAATTATGGATAACGACTGTAAAAGTGCTCTGAATAATCCTAAATGGCTGAAGGATGATCAGGATGATCTCCAAGCATACATATGGTAGATGAAACTTTCATGCCAAAAAATGCTTTCCCAGATAGCTAAAATCAGACACTGATGATATAAAATCTGATTTAGTTTGAAGCCCTTATGAATGCATGTGGTTTCCAAAACCAGGATATTAGCAGGATATTCTTTAGTTTTATGTTTTGGTTTTTTTTCTTACCACTACTAAGTGGTAAGTTTTGTTTTTGTAATCTTTTTTTACCAATTAATAATTTTGCATATTGATGGCTGGCGTATCCAACCTCTGAAATGCCTTCTTTGTGAATAGGGACTTAAGAGGTTTGATACACTTGCTACTGATAATTTACTTGCATTTCCCTACTTCTTTTACATTATAAAGAGAGTTTTCAAAAATTTTGAGTATGTTGCATACTGATGGTGCAGTAGTGGTTTTTTTTTCTTTTGCCTCTTTCCAAAATTGTTATTGAGGTGTAAGTTTTTAAAAATGTTCAATCTGTTATTCAGGTGTGGGACTTGAGAAGTCGGCAGATGTTACAGGAGCTACGGGGACACCATGAGGCAGTTGAGGCTTGTGTGTTCATGTTTGGTGCTGGTGTAGAGCGCCCTCTCTTGGTGGCCTCGGCCTCAAGGGATTGCACTGTAAGGCTCTGGGATAGAGAATCTGGAGGTGAGTTTTAACAAGATACACAATCTCAATAAGGAACTGAAAGACAGAATCAGAAGTGCAAGGAACTGATTGAGCCATTCATGTATTTAAGTCATCTTGGCATAGATTGTTCATCTAATACAGATTAGATCTGTTTGGGCTGCACAATATGACCTGAGATCTACCAATGTGTGCAAGGCTAGACTAATCATTGTAACTCACAGGGTTAAAGTATTGTGAAAATTGCATTAGAATTAGGCTACAGAGTTTGATCCTAGACCAAGAGACCTTCTTTATTTAGGTTCTTATCTAGTCTTTTCATTGTTTTCAATAAACTTTCCTTCTTTGATTGCAAGATCTGTATTATTAAGGTGCTTTTGTGTATACAAAAGAACCCAACTGTCACCTGTGCTATTTTAATCAGCAAACTGACTTACAATGACGCAGTCACATTGTTAAAAGGAGTTTTTATTAGCACCTATAATCCGCCACATTGTGATGAGGAGTTTGCACTAGCTCTGGTAATGAAAAATGATGAGTAAATATGGGTGAATATGAAATTTTGTAATGTTTTACTGCATTGGAGTTGGTTAATGCAAATTGATTGTAAAATCGTGTGTTTTAATGATCAGTTTCATATGATTTATGTCTAAAGATGATTGATGAAAAAATGCTGATGTTGGAGAAGAAGAGTGCTCGAATAATTCAGGGCGTTTTTTTCATTTTTTTCAGCTTTAGAAATCGCTTCACTTATTTTAATGTGATTTTGTTTTTAACGTGCTTTAAAAAAATATTCAGTGGCTGTCACTGTAGGCACAGAAGTACTCCTATAGTTTCATTATAAAAAGTTCCGTGATTTCTGTGCAATTTATTTTATTTGGATTAAGTCAATAAAGAACTATCCCTATGATAACAGTATTAAAATATGCAGTTGTGAAGTGTGTTTTCTCAAAGGTTTGCAGATCTCAGGTTTTTGGGCCCTCCATCAGGTTAGGGCATTGGTGGAAGGGTTCAAAGGGTCTCTACAGATCTCGGGGCAGGTTGCATTGTTGCATTCTCAAAACAAGAATCAGAAGATTAAAATAAAATTACAGGGCACAGTGTGAAGAAATTAAGGTTCAGTCAAAGTATCTCAAAAGGAGCCAAAAATTGGTAAGGGGATATGAAAACGTAGTTATTGTTTCTTAAAACTCAGTACAAGTGACACAAAAAAGGCTTTGCATCATTTTAAAAGCGGCAGAAAAATATGTCTCATCTTGATCAGAAGATTTTAGCAGTTCTGACCTAATTTTGATAAAGGCGAATTCTCCCTGGCAGCAGGACTTTTGTGCAGTATAGAAATATTATTAAAGTTTTCATCTGAAGAGAGTCTATCTTTGTGCAGTATAGAAATATTATTAAAGTTTTCATCTGAAGAGAGTGTCAAGTGATGATCAACAGAGTTATAAATATATGTAGACCATAGGCTTTGTGCCTCTGATTCTAATCAGTATACTAAAGTGGGTCCCATTCTTGATATCAGCACAATATAATTAAGAGTCTGTCTCTTAAAGCACGCAACTTTGTTGGAATAATATTGCTACTGTCTTTACTCTCAGTCCATCAGGTCTGAAGCAACCAAATTACCCTAAGTTTATTTGGGATGCAGATAAAAATCGTTTCCAGGCATGGAATATTCAATGTTGCATTAGAGACAATCTTTAATCTACAGCCACATCTTCTCTAATCTTTTAGGGTCTTTCTATTCCCTCCAACCCTCTCCATGTAAAATGAGATCTGTTCTTGAAAACGGCAGATGCTAACTGGGAGTAGGATCTTACTTTTCCTAAGCATTTCACGTTCTGAGATAGTTTGCCAACGTTTTTCACCATGTTTATTTTCATCAAATGTCGAAAAGTCCAGCTACCTCAATAATGTTTAGAGAGGGGGCAGAAATTGATAGGAGTTCATCCGTATTTAGAGTATCAAATGATTGTTCTAAAAACAGTCCTGTTCAAATCTACACACTTTCCAGATTAATGTAGATCTAATGATGAAACAAACCTTTTCTCTTTTGTCCTACATCTTTCTGCCAGCATGCTTGAGTGAGTGTCCTCTGAGTGGAGCTGGCCCATTGACATCCTTGGCCACATGTCCAGATGGAAGGTTAGTTGTGTTGTGTCAAAAACATACAAATGTAGAAACAAAAATGAGTTTCAAGACTTAACAAAAAATGTCATGGTCTGATCGAACCTACAAATATCTCATTATTAAGCAGCTTTGTTTGGGAACTTGCCTAGTGAATTTAATGTTTTAAAATTTTAAGGCAAAAAAAGTTTGGACATTATTATATGAAATGTTTTTGCCTTATCAAAAAAATAAAGAATGAATATTATTTTTCTAGACAAAGAAAGCAATAGTGGAAGAATGTCATCTTTTGATTACCTTTTTTTTTCTTCTGTATTTTCAGAATCTTAGTTGGTTCCTTCAACCAAGGTGTTCATATTCTTGAGAATCAGTCTGGAGTTCTGCACCCTTGGTTCCATTTCTGATTTTAGTCTCAAGCCCCTTGTGTCTCAGTGTCACTAGTGTTGGAGGAGGATAACTGCAGTGACTGAAGAAGTCTGCATCTTTGTATTCTTTGCTCTGCTTAGATAGACTTGTTTTGATCTTTGCTTTTTAATGCAATTTGCATCAAAAGAAGTTTTTTTTCTTTTTGAGTTTTGAGCTAATTGTCTACAAGATAGTGATCTCAGGCTTACAGGCATTTGTTATATCAAGGCACAGGTGGCAGGACAAAATTGTAATGAATGGAGGATTATAAAAGTGAATTGTAACAACTTAACACATACACAGTTGATTTACAAAGCTAAAAAGAGAAAGTTTCTTGAGAGCCAAGCAGAGTAATGAGGAGCTACATAATACCGACTGCAGAGTGTCTGCTTCATTAGTTTTTATTTATTTGTTAAAGCCTTTCCAAACTTTTTTTTATTACATTTTATTATAGCATTGTTTTCCCACCCACACAATAATTGTTATAACGATTGTTGTGCATTAAATGTTCTTGCACTATCTACTTATAGGATGATTCTACTGGAATCAAGTTTGTGCTATGTTACAGTTCACTTCAAGTAAAAGCTGTGTATAGCATTGTGAACCAGAGAGAATATAACTATCATGTGTGTTTGCCAAAGGGATTGCCAAAAGGCTGGTTATCAATTGTGTTGAAGAAAGATTTTCTTCAAGTTCTGTAAAGAAATCAAATATAAATAATAATTTATGATGTGTAACGCTATGAAGAGTAATGCTTTACTGAAAATATACATTTGTCAGTTTTGGGCATCTCCTTGCTGAAAACTTTACTGAAAATATACATTTATCAGTTTTGGGCATCTTCTTGCTGAAAGCTTTACTGAAAATATACATTTGTCAGTTTTGGGCATCTTCTTGCTGAAAACTTTACTGAGAATATACATTTATCAGTTTTGAGCATCTTCTTGCTGAAAGCTTTACTGAGAATATACATTTATCAGTTTTGAGCATCTTCTTGCTGAAAGCTTTACTGAAAATATATATATGTATCAGTTTTGGGCATCTTCTTGCTGAAAGCTTTACTGAAAATATACATGTATCTGCTTTGGGCATCTTCTTGCTAAAAGCTTTACTGGACATATACATGTATCAGTTTTTGGGCATCTTCTTGCTGAACCAAATGTGAAAATTCACCAAAAAAAAAAAAGATGTTTTGAGGTAAAGCTTTTCAATGGAAAAACAAAATTTTATAATTGTAGAGAATACAAACCATAATATGTTTCAAGTTGCGTCAAACTTTGCAAGACTCTCCCTAAGAGTTTGGGCAGAATTTTTAGGTAAAATGTAAACATTATTTAGTTAAGACATTAGTTGCTGCCTGCTGCAAAACATCTCATTTTGCTATCTCACTACACAAAAGCTGTGGGAGCAACCATCCACTAATACTTAAAGATTGCCTACCACAAGGTAAAGAGATACAGAGTGTTTTGTTCACCTCAGGCAAGTGGTGGTATCTGACTTTTAGGATGAGACGAATGATATCTGGTGTTTTGATCTTTCATGCCTGACAATGATGGAATTTGCCTATTGGCAATTGCTTAGTTCTAGCTGTGTGGTGATTCCAAAGCATATATCATGGAGATAGATTGCATTTAAGATAGCTGCCCGAAGACATGAAAGTTGTCTAGTTCAACATGTATTGCCTTTTTTTTCACTCTCATGACTTATATAGACCTTGACATTGTCTTGTTCTCAGCCCTTGAATTAAATATGTAGCATTAAATGCTAATAATAATAGGTCCTCAAAATGAGCTGACCTGTGGCTTTATAGTATTTTTACCCCTGGTTTCATAATCCATTTTCAAAGTCTTGAATTGTATAAGTATTCAAAATAAAGTATAACAGTGCTTGGTAAGATCTGCATTAAATTTTAAATGTTATGCAAAGATTTTTAATATTTTAGCTTTTTGCAAAAAGCTTTTGTAAGAATGAAAATTTGTTTGATCTGCATTTTTTCCCCTACTTATGTTGTTTGCTATAGCATTTATAGACTGATCTCACGGTTTGGAAATATATATTTATAGGTATATGTCTATTTTAAAAAAAGGTAAAAGAGACAAATTAGCACCAAATTTTGTTTTTCGATGACTAGTTATACAAAATGTTTTAGCATGCTGCACTTTTAGTCAAAATCAAGCCGATATATCGGCGCAAATTTTCATCCCCATCCAGACGTATGCCTATATGTTGGCGCTGACAGGTCTCTCTATTCTTGCCTCTTGAGCATGTATTCTGTCTGCATCAAAAAAAAAAATCCGTCTTGAAAGACTTAACTATATACTATATGTTTTTTTCAAAATAATTAATCTTTGTAAATACTTGCTCAATTTAAAAATTTTTTTTTTGATTTGTTAAGACTGTTTATGCTTGATGTCTAAGAGAGAAAAATTAGTTTTCTTCAATTTCGATTCTTCAACAAAATCAAAGCATATTTTCTAGCCTGAGATAGTGAAAAATTTATTTGGCAGTTCCAAATTAATTATATTATTGTATGTTTCAAAATTCATTTTTGGGCTTGAAGATAACTTGTACTTGTTCCAATCTTATACTTTTTCCTTACATTTTTTCCTGTCCCGTCCAGCTTGCCATGCACATTATTTATATTATTTTGACTCTACATTTCATGAGTATTTTACACACAAGTCTTATAAAATCTTATTCCGTCTACCCATATATTAAATTCTTGCTCATCGTCATAATATATCATCATTTTAATTTTTTCTTTGTAAAGGATGTGTTGTTACTCTACAAGTACATGCTGCGTTTTTGATTTTGATGAAGAGAAATTTATGTAAACTAATCTTACCAACTGCACAAAGCCTTGCTAAACTTTTACACCATCATGAGAAAAAAAAATTTTATTTCATTTTTTTTAATGTCGTACAATTTTCTTCAACTCCATGTGATAATAAAAAAATTTTAAAAGGTAAAGTACAGCCTTTTTTATTTTTGTACTTTGTGTTCTAAGACCTGTTACTTGTGCGTTTGCGTTTAAGGAACAGGGAGGGCAATACTGACAATGACATGTTCATGATATGTTAAATTTCCTGACAAAACAAGGCCGACACCAAGAGAGGAATTAACCCTTTGACCTATACTCATGTACTTAGAAATGTTATTTTGAAGTCTCTGAGAATTGTGGCAGTGAATTTAAGCAAACACATATTCTCAAATCACTTATCCAGTTCTACTTTTTTGGCTGAACACTTAGTTTTGAACTACCACCAGGGTGTATAAATTGTGTGGCTCCTTGTTTTTTGGAAAAAATGGGCTAAGCCAATGCATTTAACTTAGAAAGGGAGACAAGGCATAGGTGAGGAGCAACAAAGGAATGAGATAACCTTATACCTTGTCTCGCACTATAGGGTTGGAGATGGGAAGGATTTAGATGGTCTGGAATCAACTGTCTCACTCTTAAGGTTTGATTTTTGTGTCAAGTCAACAACAAGGTGATCTCAGGCTTTCAGGCCCTCCTTCAAGCCAGGGCGTCGGTGGCGGGGCTAGAATCCGCAACCGAAGGATCCCTGCAGATCTCAGGGAGGTTTCACTCTTAAAGCAAAATAGAATATTATTAGAATTGAAAGTAAGCAAGCACCCTTTGCCTGTGAAGTCACGTCAAACATAATTTGACAATGGGGGCTTAAGGCAGGATGCAGGAATCACTGCAATCAGCTCCTGATATTTTAGCTTTGCCTTGTCTTCCCCAGGCAGGAACAATTAAGAAAAAAAAAAAAAACTTGTAACGCTCACTGGGGTCAGATTTATTGGTCAGAAGGGGTTCTGCCTGAGCAGGAAATTTATCTGTGCTCTTGCTCATTGCCAGTGTTCGGCGATTTAGATGCTTTGAAAGTCAACTTAAACCTTTATAAGTTTTGTCTTGCTTTCCTTGGTCAGGAGCACTTAAATATGGAATGAAATACAATTTCTAATGTTTGTTTTGTTTGAATAACATCAATTAAAGGCAAAGGCAGCACCTAATATCAATTCTAAAAAAACACTCCTATGCAAAAACTCACATATCGGTCAAAATCTCAATAGCAAAATGCAAATCAACACAAATTTGGTCAACAATACCTTTAAAAATTCTTATTTTTTCTCCACTACTTGCAATATTAAAACATTTTTCTTTATAAGTATTTTATCATAATTTTTGTTAGCATATAAATCAACATTTTTGCGAGCTGCAATTTTTGAGAAAAATCACAGACTACTAAAAGATGTGCTATGCTGTGCACCACATTTACAGACAGTTGAAAACTGGCTCAAGAACTATAATATATCAATAAAAAAAATTATATTGTAAGAAAAATACATTTAAATATTAAAGGGAAAATTGTGTATCACGAAAATTAATTACACTGAATGGTGAACTCCAATTACAATGAGTCTATAAATTAACCAACTTTCTACATTATTAGCAGAATTAGGTGCCCCATGACAAACTTACAAAACATCATGGGCCAAAGTTTAATCAAATTTCTCAAATTGCTTGGGATAATAAGAATTTTTTCTCATCTCTGTCTTTATTTTATCTGAGATCATGAATTGAGTAGCAGCCTCACAAAGTGAATCAAACTCTGGGTCTACATCATTGAGATCAAATTCAAATTTTTAAAAAGGACTGTCACTAAATCATCAATGTAATGTATTATAATTTTTCCAACTCTTTAAGTAATAAAATATCTATGGCGCACCTTTTCAAATATGTGAAATTATTGAATGAAATTTCTTTCGAAGACTGGAAATAAGGAAACCCATAGAAATGCAGACAACAGAAGCACTGTTAAATATAGAAAAGCGAATTGATTTCACCCCTCTAACTTTGGTTTTCATTTAACCCTATTTTTGTCAGTGGTAAACTTGTGGCTTGTCAGGGGCAATTTTGTAAATATATATATGGTCGGAATATTCAATACAATCTATTGAATAACTTGTGGACAGAAACAATAAAAAAGTATATTTTGAACTCTGCAAATATACTTGGTAGTATTTTGAATTTGAGACAGCAAGAAATCGTTTGGCCACATAATTGCGGATTTAGTCAGCAGATGCCAGGATTGGAGTTAAAATCAATCATGCAAAACCACAGATTATTCATTTTGTGAGACTACTATACAACTATCTCTCATACCACACTTTTTACAACTATCTCTCACACCACACTTTTTACAACTATCTCTCATACCATACTTAAAAAATATAAACCAACAGAACCAACATACTTTTTTTCTGTAAATTTATTTTTCTCATCTCATTAACTTTCCTCTCAAAATTTACACTTACACAAGAAAGAAATTTTAAACATTATTACAACTAAGAACAGAAATAAAACAATAATGAAACTGGTTTCCAAATAAAAAAAAAATAATAATAATATTAATACTGTTTTATCATTCTAATTTGGCCCCAAATCTATTTAAAATTCCTGGCAAAAGAACATGGGACCTCACATATTAAAGAAGTATATTTACAGTGGTATTCAAGTTCAAGTAGTGAAAGATTTCACATGATTTTCTATTAACGAAAAAATTTGGACAAAGGAAAAAAAAAAGGGGGGAAAAGTACATAACAATCAGATTAGTCATCCCCAGGCGAAATCTACAGCAGAATCTAGATAGTTTTTTTGATGTCCTTGCAGCACATATTCAAAACTTCGTTCAAGCATAACAGTTTTACAGGCATTCACAACATGATTATGACAAAAAATTACCATGCCTACTAAACCTGATGGAGCCACACTCATTTACTGTGTGTATGGAAAAAAAAAGTTTTATAGCATACAAATGCAGCATATGTTCACTCACCAGCAAACAAGACCAATAAATACAACTACCACATCAGCAAGTTTGGCATTCAACTTGAGTATCCCTCGTCAGCATGACAGCAAATTTCATGCAGCCACAGAGGAGAGCTTAAAAATTATTTTACAGGCTTCAAAAACTGGCCATCCCTTTCAAACACATAAATAAACCCCAACATTAAAAGTCCTTGTCCTTTCCTATATTTTTTTTACAAATCATGGTGTAGAAAAAAAGAACAACTAGCTTGCATTACTTTAATCTTTACAGTTAATGCAAGGCAAAGAAAAAAATCCACTTAAAACATAAACTTGCTTTAACGAGTATGATTTTCAATGTCTTAATAAAAAAAAACAACAAAATTATGGCAAAATATCTACACAAACAAAAAAAACTCAATTAAAATATAATTTAAAATAGAAATGAAAATTGCAGTTTGATGAAAGAGAAAGATGATGAGAATAAAAACTTTCAACTGACTGTGTCTTTGAACAGTCAAGAGTACGCCTATCTATAGAGTTGCACTTTAATCCCTCTCAAATCCCCGTCCCAACCCACTTATCCAATCCTCCGTGGAGACATCGGGCGCTGGCATTTTATCGCTTGCTGTTGGGATGCCCTGTGCCCCTCATGGGCATCTTGAAGTTGGACGCAGCCTGATACTGGAGCTGGTAGGCTAGAGGGTGGATCTTGAAGCCGTACAGTCTGGAGGTGATCAAAATAAGACTCACAGTGAATTGTCAACTTAAAATGCAATAGAGATAGACAGAGAATAACTTTCATTGAAAGTCTCAACTCATGGGCAATAGGCAATGGCAGCAACAACAGCCTTATATAAGTTTAACTGAGAACAGATTTTAGTGGAGGACAATGACTGTCATTGTTTGTTCCAGACAAAACACCAACACACAAAAAATGCAAGACAAATCATGATAGTTGTGAGTGCAGAAATTTTAGAAATGGAAGTAAAACACATAGGCTCAAGGCATCCGGAAATAATACCTTTAGGATTATTACCATCATTGTAGACATTACTAGCACTGCTACAGAAACATTCAAGCGATCTTTCCAGCAAATGAATTGATATCAAAATGTCTAAGAAAAAGAACAGCAAGTGATAAGAAGAAACAATTTGTTTGTGCTCATTACTTCATCAAAGGTTTATTCTCCTGATGAATAGATCCAATCAAAAGATTAACATCCATAGTAATCAATTAAAGGTTAAAATTTTCAAACAATTGGTATGACGATCTTTGCGAGTTAGTCATGTCTAGAAAACTAGGTCTAGATCCAGTGATTTTTTTTTTTTATCACAATGAAGCTGAAAATATCATTGAAAACTCTAGAAAATGATGAGAATTATAATTTGTTCCATTAATTTTTTATCTGATATGTTGTTGATCATTTACATTATCAATCCTAGGGTGATCCTAGGGTGAAGGGTTAACTCTTTATCCAGTTATTTTTTAACTCATTTTTGGGGGGTTTTTCTCCCTTGTCGGCAAAAAAATTACAGGATGTATTTTCAAAATGCCCATAAATCACTAAATTTTGTTTCAGCTTATTGTCCAATACACAAATGAAAGGGAAAAGAACATAGTAAACTGTGAAAGCAAAATTATATAACTTTTTTCTCGTAATGCTGTATTATTGTGTGAGTGCAAAAAATGGTGAAAAGTGGTCATGTACAGTGAGAGCGTTTTTGACTGGATAAGCGATTGGTTAAAGAGTTAAAGGATACTAAAGGCTGGTCAAAAAACTTGCTCAGCAATATTGTGAGCCTTGCGAAAATACCACTGATTTGAAAAAGTAGTCGTAAAAGGTCTCTTATTAGCTTGCTCAGGAAGCAACAGACAACAGTAATTGCCATACACTCATATGCTCTACTAAAGGTCCTGAATATACCTGTAACTGGGAAAGTGGAAGGTTGGAGATGTAGAAGTAGACAGGGTAGATTCCTTGAAAGTTTGAATATTTGGGCCATAGGAAAAAGGCTAAAATAAATATAATCATTTCTGAGTTTATATGTGGATCATCATCAAGTGCCTTGCTTGTAAGCATTGGCGATCATGTCCATCCACAAATCCCTATCTTTGGCAGCGGCCAGTATATCTGACACTTTTCCTAGTCCAAGCCATGTGGCCAGTCCATCCATTATCTTCTCCCTTTGTCTTCCTCTGCTTCTTTTTCCTTCAAACTTTCCTGTTGTTACCAAATGTTCCAGTTTTCCTCTTCTCATCACGTGGCCCAGAAAGGTGACTTGACGTTTCCTTATGTTCTGACCAGTGATCTTCTTTTATTAGCTTCATTCAGAACTCTCTCATTTGTTTTCTTTGCGGCCCAAGGTATCCAGAGCATTCTTCTAAGGAACCACATTTCTGTTGCTTCTAGTTTATTTTGAATTTGCTTTGATATATGTGGATAGGGATTAATTGAAGAGCCTGACACCCGAAGAAAGAGGGAATGAGGGAAAGGGGAAATGTTAAAACTGGGAATGGCAGTTTAACACAGCTGCCAATTGATACACTTGACGAAAAATCTGTAATCATTCCAAAGTTTTAAACCGACTGCTGCACTTTATCCAGGACCATTCTAAGGCCTTGAGCTGGTGTTTCAAAACCCTCACATTATCATGTTTATCTTCATATCCAACTAAACATGAGTGAAAAAACTTGATTCATTGCTAGATTTTTTACATTAAATTCTTAACTCATGCAGGGCCCATTCTGCTAAAAATTAAAAATACTTAATTGTAGATACAAGTGGCATTTAATTCACTAAATACATGAAAGTGAAATTGAGACTAATCAGGTAAAGGACAAAATTCAAAAGGTCGACAACAAAACCTATTTTTACATGATCTACAGCGCATCATCCATATCAAAACTGAGAAGTTCATGCCAATTACCCAACACAGGACTGTTACAGGTTCCAAAGCCAATGACTTTTAGAACTCTAGAGTAAGCCTATTATCTTCTTTATCCACTCCTACTTCAGTTTTACGATTTCTTTTATCTTCAACATCATTTATGGCACCATTATAGATCATTTCACCAGTCAGTGAATAAGTAAGTTCAAAAAACCCAAAAAAACTAGTAGCTAGTTTTAACAAAATTGTAATCCTGTTCGTTCTATTTCTTTTAACATTAAAAATAGAAATAAAAGGCAGGATCTTTTGGTTGAGAAAAAGCAATGAGCTCCAAGGAATTTAAATATAATAACGAGGCTTATTGCATACTTGAAACATGTATGCCAAAGACAACTCTGTTCAAGCAATGGCAGGCAATTTTGCCAATGCCCACAAAGGGCAATACAGCTGTTTATAAGTTAATAAACAAACAAAAAAGGCCTAAAGATAATCTTTGGGTTCAAAGTCATAAATGTTCTTGGTCAAACAAAGCCTTTTCTCATCAAAGTCTAGAAGGTTTTTGAGGCATTGCAGATAAAAAGAAGCTGCACGCCTCGATATTTTAAAACCTGAATTAAGCAAAGTCAAATCTTATGAGGATTCAATTAACATCAATGAGCTATCACAATAAAACATTTTCCTACCTGGCGACAAACTGGTTTGAAGGACGTTTAGGCCTATACTCTGGATGAACCATGAATAACATATGAGGGAAGCCAGTGCCGAAGTAAGCTCCATCTGTATGGTGATGTCTAGATGACTTTGGAGTGTATGCATCTTGACATTTGGGGCAGTAGAGCTTCACCATTGCCTCACCCGGAACATCAGATAAACCTGTGAAAAGCATGATAAACGTCAGGAAGAGCTGTGTAACAAAGAATTTATTATAAAGAATTATAATAAAATAAAACTTCATGACAACAAAAGGTTTATACCAATTTATTTTAAAAAGGAAAGAAAAATAAGATGGGTCTTGACGTTTCCAAGGGGTAATAAAGAATCAAGACTATCTACACTGTCTACCCACCTATAGGAAGCATAGGTTGATTTTCACAGTAAACCCTCGGGCAGTAGCCAAAATCTCCTTGCTGCCATTTTTCAATCTAAATGAGACAGAAATAGTAGTCAATATAGTAAAGTGTTACTTGAGCCTTCTTAAGGTAAGAAACAATATAATTGTTTTATTTTTAAAAAACTACATGTATGGTTTTCCTAAAGTGCTTTGCAAAAATTGAATAACTTATCATCCATGAAAATATATTAAAAAAAAAAAAACAAACAAAAAAAACCCCAAAAAACACATCCTGCATATATCATTAACCTCAAACCACCCTTCTTTTTCCCACATCTGTTTCTATTTTCTTTGTAAGGATAACACTACTGTTTTCTAAAATGTTAATACTTTTTAAGTGAATAGAAGAAGATGTCAATGTGAAAACAGTTTTTTTCAATGGAAGGATACATGTCCATTCATTATACATTTCAACTCATCATCACTGCTTTCTTATGTAGCACTTGCCACATCAATATTTACAACGACTAAATTTTTTACCAAGTATAAAATATGATTGTTAACAAAAAGGTTACAGAAAGCATGAAGGTTTCAATCAGTGAAAACAATTGGTAAGCCAAACATAAAAACCGAAAAGGTTCAAAGAGCAAAAACAAACTTTTCAAGACCATAATAGTTATTTAGATAGAGAATTTAAAAACACAGCATTTTTTTTTCTTCCATGAAAATGAAGCATTAATAATGTTAACTTACAAAAGATTTACAACAAATAGAATTCTAACTATTTCAGATATTTTTTTTTAAAGATGAGTTTCAAGCTACCATACAGAATAAACATTAGATTCTTGCAGTAGCAACAAAAAAATTGACTTGATTGTTTTTGCCAGCCCATATAGTACATTAAAGCCTGAACTACTTGTAAGAAGATATTACCATACACATTTACAACAGAACAGTATTTATCTTTGCTAAAATTCAGGTTATTCAAATCTCCTAATGTTAAAAAAAAAAAAATAATCAAAGGAACTAATAATTTGAACTACGTCCAAGTATTTTTTAAGCCATTACAAGATGTCAATGTATTTGCTTTGAGAAAATGATACCTCTGTGACTCTCTATCTGACATATCTAATGCGAAGCCTCAAGCCCATACAAATATAGTACATGCAGAAATCCATCTGTAGAAAACAGCATTTCCAGAAAGCTCTGCCAATAGTTTGAGATATTATTACCAGCACAGCAGTCTAATCTTATACCAGCTTTAGAGACGCTTACCATCTGAGCGATGCCCCTGTTTGTCATGATGTATCTCGCATGGATGAGGCCATACAGCATCTCTGCTGCCTGTTCAATGAGGTCACTCTGGTTCGGATTCTCCTCAAGTTCATCATCTGCTCGGAGAGTTTTTCGAGATTTTCTCAGGCCTAAATTCGCTGAAGGCTTGCACACATTTCCTTAATTAAAAACTTAACTTATGCTCTTAGAAAAACCCCAACCATTTTGTTTTGATTTTTAAAAATAACAACATATAAAACTGTGTAAGTTGTATTGCATTGTGGTTGGGACATTTCTTTGGACCAAATACACACAGGCCTATGGATCCAAAAGACCAATACGTGTCTTGGTTTTCGCAACATCTCAGAGGAAAAGAAGCCTTGAGTGAGAGTAGACTCTATTGAAGTGACCAACACCTAGGGCTAGAAGTTGGAATGGCAATATTGTAATATAATAATCTCTTAAACTAAAAAAATTCCAAGGGCCTCCACTTTTCACATGATGCACTGTACACTCCTCAAGAAGAAAGATCACAGAGTACTTCCTGATTATAAACTCACATCTAGACAACAAATCAGACCAGCAAAGCTATAAAACTATCTTTGCCCATAATTATGTGTTCAACTCCTAGAGATCTAAAAATTCATCCACAATCGTCAAGAGACAAGAGAAAAACAAATCATGACAAACTCAGGGAAAACCAAATCATGAAATTGTTTTTCACTTTTAAAATTTAATGGAGGGTAAGTGTTAAACAAATCAACACTCATAAAGAAAAAGTTTAAATTAGAGGAAATTGCTTGAAATCATCCATTTTGTATTAATTGTTAAACTTTTTTTAAAAGGTGGCTTATGACCCACAGTATATGGGAAACCGCAACATGTTCTTATAAAAAACAACAACAAAAAATGTGTAGCCATATAAATGTTATTTTAGTGTTGTTATTGATTTTAACCAACAAAACTGGAAAGTTCAAAAGCAGGTGAAAAAAAATATTGTGAGCAAAGTTTCAGAAAGAGACATAAGAATTCTAACATAAGAACTTCCCATCTCAGTTAAAGTTTAAAGTTAACCAAGGAACTGAAAACTTGAGTTGTACCAATTCAAATAGAAACAAACAAACGAACTGCAGAACTGAAAATGCGAAAAATGGAAATAACCAAAAAGGCTTCAGAGCAGAAATAAAAAAAACCAACCAACCAAAACAAACAACAAAAAAAAAGCCACTGAGTGTGGCAATGCAACTGAGACATGATAAATTACCATCTTGACAATGCCCGAGTTGGTGAGAATGAATCTACAATGAATCAAACCATAGACCATTTCAGCTGCCTGCTCAATAACATCACCCTCCACACTTTCTTCCTCTCCCTCTGGAAGGTCCACAACAAAGATTACCAGTTTGAGAGAAATATGCGCACAAACTAAAAGTGATGAAATGATAACCAGCTGAGCTTTGCAGATTGAAATAGTAAAAACGAAGAGAGTGTGTGACAAATAATAACATGAACTCACAAATTTGCTTCAAGAAAAAAAGTCAGTGAAACACGGCAAAATAATAGCAGAATGAGAATGATCAGATGTAGATTAATTTGGTTCTCTTACAGGCTTCTATAAAGAATTGCATGATGAAAAAAGGAGCTTTTTTATGATTATTCAACTTACAGGTGAGATAATTTCAGAGCTTCCTCTTAAAACCCAAAAATTATTATTTATTTATTTAACGCTTTATTTAGCAACCACATCAAGCTTTAAAACATTTTCTGGTTGCTATTTTATTTTAAATTCTTCCCCCCCCCCCCCCCACTTTTAGTTATGACACCCTTCCCCTAAGCAATACTGACTTCTGCTTATAATTTTTTAGCATGCAGCTAGAAATTAATTCTCTATACCTGGCTCCAGATCAAGAATCATATCCAAGGCCTGCCTGTAGTGAGGTACCTGCTCATTTAGACCTGTCAGATTAAACTTATCCTGGATATAGTCTTCGTCCACCTGAAAAGTATTAGTTAATAGCATTTAAATTTACTGGAATGTATTGAGCAATGACTACAGTAAATAATAGATCGTAAAAAATAAAAAAACAAAAAATGACAGCATGTTTGCTTTTATAACAGTTCTTATGGGTCGCAGAACATTCACTGAGAAAAAAGATTAATCTTTTTTTTTCTCTCCCTTATTTTAAGTGCTCTTCCAACAACTGCAAATGCTTCATACATTATATAAGCAGAAAATTATTTTTTCTTCTTCTTCTTTTTTCCACCACAAGGCTAAGGAAATGTGGTTTTTGGCTCTATAGCAATTGTTGAAAATGTTTCACAATGTTCTACTTTAATGCTTGTAAGTGATTTGGTCTAGTTTCCACACATATTTTAATTAGACTTATCAGATAACTTTTAATCTCCAGTCCATGTATATATCCTATTTGGAAAATTCTACATTTCACTTGTATAGAAATCAAATTAATATAAATAATAAATTACAAGCCTTTCAGGATAATGACCAAATTTTCTGATCAAAACCAACATGCCATTCTAAAGTAGACTAAGATGCTTTCTTCTTAGAGAGAAGGTGAAAGTTTATCAAACGTCTGACTTTCAATCCCATACTTACCTCACAGAAAAATTCGTTTCCCCTGAGGCCACAAAACCATGATATCCACGAGACTTCCTCAGAGCTACTCATTCTGGTAGTTTTGCTTCTAAACAAAAGTGATTTCTGGGGAAGGTAAACCATTTTTATGTTTATAGAAGTTTAGAACAATATTGATTCTATAATTATCTTCTATTGTTTACGAAAAAAAAAAAAGTTCATAATACAGTTACAAATATTAGATGGAGAGAGAGAGAGGAAATAGCAAAGAAAACAAATGGTTCTTGCTATTTTAATTGCAAATGCACTAAAAGAGTAAAGACAAATAATTTAAAATTCAGTAAAATCTATCCAGAAAAAGAAATTCGTTAAAAAAATATGCATTTTAAAGTCACTCAAAATATTTTTGGCAATCACTTTTAAATTTTATTTAGTAAGTGTAACTCGACACGCACATTTCACTATTTTATTTCAAAACAAGATTTTTATTACAATTAAGTTTATTTTGACCAAAATTGAGTGATCATTTGTACATGTTGTAGAGAAAGCTGGATATCGTGGCTTCAATCTTTGAAGAAATTGATGACAGAGTGTTTTAAACTAAAATGCTTGATTTTCTTG
>BLXT01008389.1:796949-808658 GCA_019648995.1 Plakobranchus ocellatus
CACTGAGAAGTCATCCATCCTTTGCTGAACATGTGCAATAAGACTCTATGTCTTTTTCAAAAGGCGCAAAGCAATGGGCGATTAGATAATCTGTTAAAGGAAAAAAAAATCATATTTTCTTTTAGCTGAGTATCAATATTAGAAACAAACTTTTTTGACATGACCTTAAAGGTTCCCAATAATGCCAATAATCTTGATTTTAATTTCCGAGAAAATTGTTTCAAACAGTTAGTATAAATATTTATTTTTAAAATCTATAGAATACTTTCATTGCGATAATGCAAAATTGTTTAACAAATGTTTTAGCAACAAAAAAGCACTCTTCACCCAAACTATTCCTGTATTGTTTTCCAAACTTCTTTCCATACAATTATGCAAGTGGTGAACTGTGGGGATCGTTTCCTTAAGCAATCGTGTTTGCTGCGATTGTTAACTTGCCATAGCACAGAAAAATTATTTAACTCCTCGGATCAAAGTAGGGGAGAGGCTGGAAGTCCCTAAGTTTTGGCAAGAACCTAAAAAATAGAAACTTTCAAGTAATAGACCACCGATAATTCAATGTCCTGAGGAACGAAAACTTCACTGGCTTATCCGCACATTTACTTAACCATTTTAATCCTTGTCACTGAAAAAAAGTTGACTTGGTAAAGTTCCGACTAAAATGGATTTCATTGTATGTCACACAGATATGTTGCAAACCCATATTTTGCTTACCCATTTGAATCCTCGTTACTGAAAAGAAGATCGACTTATGAAAGTTAGAATACAATAGGTTTCAATGTTTATCGCACCTACATGTTTTATACAAATGATACGACAGTTAATATTTGAGGCGGGAAAAATGAATTATGATTCCCCATAAGCAAGCCTGGCTGAATGTAAATACTTGACAAAAACCTAAATTCAAAACAATATGGAGATTAAAAAAAATGCAATCTTATTTTCTTTGTTTTTTTTTTTTACTTTATGTTGAAAGAGAACATTCAGAATTCATGTCTCTGTCTATAAGGACCGAATTTTTCCAAAGAAAACTTGGTCCAATCTTTTACTATAAAAAATACTGGGGTTTTGGCTGTTGAAATTCTTAACTCATGAATGGCAATAACATAACGTAATGCGGTCACAGGAATATTATTGCAAGAGTGCCAATCTCACGAAAAAAAAATTGTACTTATATTTGCAAAATAATTAGCCTCCCAAAATTTATATGCATTAGAATTTTTTTTTTATTTACATTCACATATATATTCAACTTTATAGAAAATTTTTATAAAAATTAACTTGCTAACCAACCTTAGCCATGGTCTCATAAGACTCCGTATGATCAAAGCCTTTTTGCTCGAACTTTTTGGTAATTCGCCTCTTGCTTGCCTTGTCCAACTTTAACTCCGTCTTTGTCTTTCTCATGCGGTGGGAACAGCTAGCCATCCTCCTGTAATTGCTGCCCTTTTCTCAAGTGACCAAAGAAGACCTGATTTTTCATTAGCTTGGCATTAATTGCCTGGTCTCATTACGCCTTTTTTGTTTTAATTCCTTTGTAGAGAAGCTTGTAAAATTGAAAAAAATTATTTTACGTCCCTGCTAGGCTTGCTTGTCGTGCTCCACACTGACTGTTCTATGCACTGGTGCTAGGGGTAAGACGATCATGACGCCGACATTCTGATCCTAGTTGGGTTTTGTTTTATTGTGTTTATATGTGTATATAAAGCTTGTCCTCATCAAGGTGGTTTAAGGCTTCCAGGCCCTCCATCTGACCAGGGCAACGGTTGTGGATCTCAAACCCGTGACAGAAGTGTCCCTGCAGATCTGAGGTCAGACTCTCTATTCACTGTGCCACCAACACGCCGAAACATATATGAGGCTAGCTCTATGATACTGGAGCAGAGAGAAAAGGTAGAGAGTTTGGCTTTCATTTTGGCGCATGAGAAATGTCAATTTCAGGCTGGTTCTCATCTTACGGCTTTAGGGGTTTGTCCGGAGTTTGTACAGGTGAAACAATCACCGAGGTTGCAAATTTCTCTACATTTATGTTGCACAAGGTTTTTTTCTTCCTTTGAATCTAGCACCGTGCTCTAAAATGTCCACAAAGCTTGAAGAGGTTGAAGACGTTGTAACCTTGAATCATGACATTTTACACATCGTGAGCAACCAGCCAATTTTCTCCTGCTGACATTTTTCTAGCCTTTTCCCCGAGCATCTTTCATGTGAGACTCAAGTATCTCCTTGAGAACAGGCTTACTATCCTGATCCTTTAGCCGGTGCCCGTGTTCGTGGAGCCCAACGAAAGCCGTGGTCTATTGCTGGATCAAAACTCTTTGAATCTTCACACACTGGGATTCTCTCAACACGGCAGGGCTGTGCAGCACCTAGTTTCTCTTCACATAGAGGTATGTAGCCTGATGAAACATTGAAAAAAAAAATGACCAAAATCATTCTATTTAAAACTTCTGTAAATGATGTTAAAAATATACTTAAAAAGTATCAATAAAACAGAAAATGGAGGGCAAAAGCTTGCATCTCTCTCAAGCTTACTCTAGCGCTCTCGCTCGCTCGCTCGCTCTCTCGTCCGCCCTCTCTCGCGCCCTCCCTCTCTCGCCCTCTTTCGTTTTCTCTCTCTCTCTCTCTCTCTCTCTCTCTCTCTCTCTCTCTCCCCCCGTCTCTCTCAATATTTCGATTTTTCTCCAATTATTCAGCACAAGCTTCGGATAAACTTTCCTCTGATTTTCTCGATAACGTCCGATTTTCCCTTATAGCCCTCCTGCCTAAATCCATTACCAAAACAACGTTATGATAGTAAATAATTAGATGAAGAGATATAATGCTTGGCTTGTTGCTCCAGTGGTCTTAAAGGTCTTATCCTTAAAGAGTACAATGCTTTTTATCTCTACGGGCCTAGGAGACATTTATGAACGTGATGCTAAACATAGAGTACTGATTCAGTGCGCTGCAATTCTATTATGTACATTGAAACAGCCAGTGTTATGTCTAGGCTACTTATATATAAACCAACCTTTCTCTCCTGCTGCCTGATTTCTATAATCATTGGCAAGTCTTTTTTTTTTTAAATAACCACCATTGTAATGCTAAACTAAATCTGGATCTAATTGTTTATATCTCTCTGTAAAGCCAAGGCGCCGGTGTCGGGGCTCGAACTGGCGACAGAAGAGTCCCTGCAAATCCCAGGCAGGTTCGCTTTAGTCCAAGTTTAGCTATAGAGTTGGCCACCAAAATCAATGATGTAGGGTTCACTACAAAGCCAATCGATTTTGCTCTCCTGCACACAGCACTGCCCAGTCGGTCAGGCTACGACTGTGAAGATCAATTAAATACAACAATGATGGACCTTTTAATTTGTGATTAATATTTACTATATGCTTACTTCACTTATATTATAATACTGACAATTAGAGAAAAGCATCCCTATGAGGAAAAGCACATAAAAAGTAGACTATATAAACGTAATAAATGTAAACGATTCAGACTCTGGTTGTATCGTACACAAATTTTGGCGAATGATAGTTTTTAGCTTTAAGTATGAAGAACTTTAGGAACAAAAAAAAATAAATCCATCCGCTCTTAGAATGAATATTTTTTTTTAGTTTCAACCTAGCCTAAATTCAGAGTGTCGTTATTTTGTTTTCTTTTTGTTTTTTAATTTACAAATAGCTGTAAAAAAAAAAAAAAAACTGGAAAAATTCAAAGTAACGTATAACCGACGCATAATTTTGTCAATCCTATCAATGGTTTTAGTCGGTGCTTTGTGCTGTGAAGCTAAATACAACTCTATACTGTTCCAAAACTTACAAAATACCGCGAGTAAAAAAAAAAAAAAAGCAACAAAAAATAAATCGGAATATGCCATTGGTCTTTGTTATAGCGGTGCACCTGTTTTCAAAAGGAAGAAAGACACAAACACACTAGGACAAGCTATAAAAGGATCAGCAGTAGCTACGCAAGTTTCATCAACCTCAAGTCTGTTAAACTGTTTTGTCACTGGTGTCAATACTCACTGTCCTTTCCAGCCCTTTTTCAGGATGGGAAAGCTGCATGGAGAATCAACAGATGTCAGTTGGTTATATTGAGAGCAATCCATTACAAAGCATAACCTAGCAACTTAGTTTATAATATTATACCACGATCTAAGTTTGATTATAAGACCTTTAATAGGCTTACATACATTCGCCTAATTACAACTCATTCATTGATCTATTTCAAAGAAAATGAATAGATCAGTAACTGCACCACGATAAAAGTATAGAGATCAAGAATTATAAAAGCTGTATTTAAAAATCTCCATGACAATTACAGTTGCCTTCTCTAGGAGTTATTCGAAGATCTAGTTCCAGAGACTTCTAAGCAGTCAAGATAGATCAATTCGCTTATCTGAAATAATATCTACAGTTATAAATGTTTTATATAATATTTCTGTTTCTCTTTGTCATTTAAAACAAATTTGGACAATAATAGTAAAAAAAATTCTCTTGCTCCTCACTACGACCACCCGGTATCATTACAACCACTATTACCAGACCCCACCCATCACCATTACCATTATCATCGTTATTGCTATCACTACCAGCATCACTACTACTATTACTAATACAACTGATATCGCCATCGCCATCACTACTACCATCACCACCACCATCACCACTACCACCATCATTTGCAATATAATCGCCACTGCCACCACCATAACCAATATCATCGCCATTACCTTCACCACTAGAATCACCACTGCAATCCCCACTACCACGGACATCACCACCACCATCGCTACCACCTTCACTACTACCACGGACATCGACACCAACATCACTACCACCTTTACCACTACCATCTCCACCATCTTCGGCACCAATCATCACCATCATCTCCACCAACACTAACACTTGCCCCGACAATAGAAGTGGAAACAAACTAGATTATATTTTCATTCAGAACATAGAAATCACTGTCGGGGTTTTACTGTGATTCAAATCATATACCAGCAATGAGTAAATTTCAGATAAAACTTAAGAAATTAAGAAAGGCAAAGGTTAATCCTAAATTCCAAACGGACTTACTAAAATCTGATGAAAAACTAAAAGACAGGAATGCATATTAATGAGACTTAACATCTCAGAAGCAGAAGAAATATAGTCAGAGATGAAAAAGTCAATGAAGTTATAGAGAAAAGCGTCCCCAAAAAGGATAAAACAGACACTTTGATTAAGAAAGAAATACTTGATTTGATGGAAGAAGGGTGCATATTATAAAAGTGTAGAAGCCAATTGCAAAGACATGAACAAAAAAAAATCAAGATAAATGGCAATGCAGCAAAAGAATGAATCAATCAACAATGTCAGAAAATTGAGCAAATGCTAAATGTGGACAGTTAATTCAGGCAGGATAAATTTAAGGATGTCAGTGGTAAGAACAATCAAATGCAGTAGCCCTGGCTGCATCAAATCAAAGGACGTAACAATGTTAATGGAAAAGAAGGAAATACTAAAAAGATGGCCAGAATATGTTGAAGATTTTTTTAAAGATAGATGCAAAAACCTTGAAATGAAGAAAAGCCTAAAAGCTCCAACTATCCTTAAAGAAGAGGTAGAGGCAGTAATAAAAAACATAAAAAATGGAAAAGCCACAGGACCAGATAACATACCAATAGAAATAATTGCAGCATTAGATAATCTAGGAATAGACCTGACAAGAAAACTTTTTAATGCAATACACGATAGTGGTACAATTCCACGAGATGTTTGCAAATCTGTTTTCATAGAACTGCCTCAAACACCAGGACCAACAGAATAGGAATTTAATAGAACAATCAGTTTAATGTACCGTTTTACAAAAATATTGCTATGTGGTTTGATGCATAGAATACACAAGACAAGTATGTAAGACCAGAAATATCCTCAAAACAGTATGGCTTTATGCCTGATAAAGAAACCAGAAACGCATTATTCACTTTACTAGTGCTCGTGGAAAGATGTATAGAAATGCGAAAAGATCATCTCTGTTTCATTGATTATTCTAGGGGCTTTGACAAAGTGAAACATTTAGAGAACTGTTTCGTGTGCTAGAAATTTTAGACATTGGTGGGAGAGATCTGAGAGTGATAAGAAATCTATACTGGAATCAAACTGCATCTGTAAGAATTGAAGGAGAACAGAGTGATTTCAAATCCATCAAAAGAGGTGTGAGGCAGTGATGTGTAATGTCTCCTGATTTTAACCTAAATAGTGAAATAATCTTAAGAAATTTTGATATTTCAGGCTTAAAAATAAACGGAAAATATTTTAATAATCTCAGGCATTGAAATGATGTGAGAGAGGCTAATCTTAAGCGATCACTAACAAAAACCATAAGAACAGAGGTAACTAAAGTTTTAGGTCATATGTGCCGACACAAAGGTTTAGAACACTTAGCAATCATTGGGAAGATTGTAGGCAAAGCAGTAGAGGTACCCAGAGAATAACTTTTATTGAAAGGCTTAAGTTATAGGCAATAGTGAAGGATAGCAACAGTAGCTTTGTGAGGTTGACAGAATAGGTATGATTGGAGGAACTTGATCGGCAATGTCTGTTCCAGACAAGGCACCGAAATAAGAAAATACATTTTTCCATTGTAGTTTATTTTAAGTTTCTTTCAATCAATGAGTCACGTTAGCTGAAACCCCACAATTATGTTTTTTCAGTTGCAATTACCCCTGTGTTATGAAATTCTGGACACTCAAAAATTAGCTGAACAATTAAAGGCTCTCAAAAGCAAAAGAAAAGACTGCTTTTCAAGGTTCGGGTATGCCGCACGAATTTGTGTTAAAGGCTTTGGACTGTCAAAGCCAACATGACTCTATGGTCTGAATTATGTCTTCACCCGATCCACTTTGATGCTCAGAGGGTGAGTAAAGCCAATCGATTGCTCCATCTGTTCCTCTTAAGGTCGTAGATCACGACAAAGAATCGCTCTCTTGGAGCTGGTCAAACTCTTATGAGAGCCGACAGTCACAAAGAGATGTCTAGATGGATTATTTAGTGGTATACTCAGCCCACCACTTATCAGTTATCTTAAGGTTTGTGTTCTTTTTCTCACACCCACCTTTACTTATGAGTTGCTTAAGTAAATCAAAAACGAGGATAAAAATCCTTTTAAAAAAGTCCGAGCATAGAAGAATTTTTTTTAAAAAAGTAATTGTACAAAGCCTCAAAAGGTAGCTCTGGGCGAGCCACGTGAGGCTTACCCGAAACTTACATATCACCGTTTCGCGTTTTCCATCTGCTCTTTCAGCTCAGGGCATTATTACCACTTTAGCCAACGTCTGCTCTTTCACCTCAGGTCATCATTACCACTTTAGCTAACGTCTGCTCTTTCACCTCAGGGCATTATTACCACTTTAGCTAACGTCTGCTCTTTCAGCTCAGGGCATTATTACTACTTTAGCTAACTTCAATGCATTCCTGTCGATCACCTTGGCCGATACGCTCAAGCTCATCACGACAAATCTTTTTAAATGGTGGCCAGCCCTCTAATGGAGAGATATTTATCAATAACAAATATTCTCTGCCTTTCTATTGCTGGCAACAGAGACAGCACCACTAGCTCTTTCTGGGCACATTTATTTTGCCTCTCAATAAGAGAAGGGCCCAAGGGAATTTTTTTTTTTGCTCGTTTGTATTTGATTAATTCAATACAGGACTCACCGCCTGCCACAGAACCCAGCCAAGAGAAACATTGCTCAGAATTCTTCATGTGTCAGGGCTACCCATGAATTATATGTCCAGCAAGCTGCGTAGGACTTCTAGTGGGATTGACCTGAGCTCCATCCTGAATAAAAAAAAATGACCAACCGATCGGCCAGCAGAAATCAGCTCTGCCGCTCAGTTTAAAGAGAAAAGAGTGGCAAAAGAGGTGTATTGATACGCGACAGCTATTTGCATGCACTGTCACCACTTTTGCTTCCTGAATCCACTTCAATACAGGTCGCACCTTCGGGCAAACAAAGGCACCCACATTGTGAGGGTGGGCCTCTCTATCGTTTCAATACGGGCAGGCTACGATGAAAGTAAGGGCAGCAGAAGGAGTAGTGTATAAAAGGAGCTTAAGATAAGACAAAGCAAACAGGAGGGAAAGCGATGTCGATTATGTACTTATTAGAGACAACTACTTGATGTCGAATGGCGACAGACCAACCTGTTGTCAAACAGAGGGAACTGTATATGTTCTGATTTTATAACAAATTCAGTTTTTATAAACGAAATTCAGAGAAGTAAGGAATAAATAAAAATCAAAAGCGGAAAAATTGAGAATCAGATCATCTAGTGGAAAGACAATAATTGATTGAATTGTTGAAGGACAGAAAAAGAGAAAGAGACTGAGGGAGAAATAGAAAGGCAAAAGTATGAATAAAGGAGGATGGGGTTGAGCAGAATATAAAGATTCAACAGAGATGGGACAAACATTTATAAAAATAGACAAGAAATATGAACAAACGACAAAGCTGAAAGCGGCTTCCCTTTGAACTTCACAACTTTACAAGAGTTGCGAAAATCCAGGGGAGTTCGTTGATATACCGCATTCAGTTTGAGACTTTTGTTAATGTTCTACTTCTTTCATTCAAAAGTTTACTGCAACTGGTGCAGTAGCACACGCGGAGACCCCGTCACCCGCGTCTTCTCCCAAAAACAAAGGTGGTATGTGTAACCACTGCTTTAAATTTACTGCGCCGTAAACGTAATAGACGTATTGAACATGGCTTTACGACCTACTAAGTTTAACGCAATGGCTAAGCATAGCCCCTTGTTAGGAAGGAAAAAAAAATCTCAACTTGTGAGATTAAGCTCAGTCTTCATAATCAGTCTGCTGCAAAAAATCTGCATCCTCGACTTTTCTGGGCAGACAAATTATGGACTAAGCGACAAAATTATGTATTGATGCACGGCTTCCCTCTGACAGCTCCAGTGGTGATGGATATACCGTGAGTAGCACTAACACAGGTAATAAAAAGGCGAAAGTAGGACATGAAATAGCTCTCTGAGAAAAGAAAGCAGGTAAGATGTGAGTGAAAATTACCAACCCAGGAAAGAGCATGAACAGGGGGTGGGTGGGAAGCAAAGCAAGTAAGAAGCAAAAGGAAAGAATAAAGCAAGAAAATTCCATCAAAGGTGACAAATTAGAGGAAAGATAAAAACAAACAAAACAAAACAAAAATGAGAAGGATGTTGAATAATATGCAGTCACGTTATTGACGTGCAAATGGAGACGGGAGAAATTAAAATCAAAGTCAATGTATGAATAAATGAATGAGTGAATAAATAAATGAGAAACAATGAGCAATGGAGGAGGCAGCAAAAAAGGTTCGGTGGAAAAAAAAAACACTGAGAAAATTCTGCAGCTGAAGAGGCGTTGGAAAAAACAAAAGTAAAGAAATCAGATTTATATTGCGCCTTTGAAATAGAAAGACTGAATGATTGATTTATTGATTGATTGAATTATTTCAATGCCTGATGATTCGTTTCGTTCCAATGATGTTAAATATCAGCAATTGGCCACATGCGAGTCTTGCATTATGTGTAGATTTTCATGATTTCAGCATTCAGAATTTCGAAAAAGGCAAAAAAGAAAAGCTTTTTATTAAGGCAAACTTTTCTTATCCCAGAGCCAACATCCCTTCTCCCCCCCTGAGTTCTGCATTATCAGCATGTCACAGATTGTTTCGATTCCTTTCCTTGGCTATTCTTAAAAGAAAAAAAAAAAAGGGGGGGGGGGNNGGGGGGGGGGGGGGTTGCTATAGAAAGAGGGTCAATTCCTTGTTTTTCAATTTATGCAAATAATTAATGCATGAACAATTGACCTTTGTCATAATTCGGAGCAAAAAAAGAGTTATTACATAAATTTATTCATCGATTGTTATGGAAACGGCGGCCATCTTGAAAATCAACACGATCTTTGAAAACCCTAAGACTCCTTACTTTTTTTACCAAATGACTTCAAACTTTGTATGAAGACACATGCATACCTCCTCTACTAAAGTAAAAAGCTAGATTGCAAAAATATTTTAAAAAATAAAATAAAGATGAATTTTTTTTCTCAGTTATCTTATTATACCCCTTGAAAAAATTCATAAAAGGAGAATAACTCTCTTCGTATAAAAAAATGAAAAATGTGTTCAGATACTTTTGTGTGGAATGACAGGACATAAAACCTGTAAAGATTTGAAAGCGATTTCTCAAAAAATAAAAGAGGAGTAGGGATACAACTGTAGAAAAAGCAAATTTTGAGAAAAATCACAATTTTCTGAAAAAATGAACAATAATTTTAGTGTGTACCCTGATTTTTCTCGTGCGTTTTTATGATAAAATAAACCTAAAAACAATGTTCTCCTTTGTACTGATGGCCCTAGGACATTTTCTAGTTTTAGAATAGGTTAGTATCTCAATAGGGCTGGTGTGACCCAAATTCGGTCATTTTCCCACCAGCACCCCTCTTGATGATTAATTCTGCGCATACTCCATTTCGGAATGGCGACAATAAATGAAAAACGGCATCGTCCAACAGATTGGAAATAAAATACAGATCAAAATGATAGAAACAAAGATTTGCGTTGAAACAATCATAGGTTCGTAAAGTTTTTTTAATCATATAACTTGGTGACTACTTTCATGGTTTCACTTTTTGGGCCCTATCGGGCTGTGTGACAGTGGTTGATTCGAAGTGGTGCCAAAGATCCCCTCAGATTCCAGGACAATTTCACTAACGATGCCACATTAATGCCTCCATCTGAAAACAAGCGAGGCTGGTACAAAACTAGTGTCTAGATTGCATTGCAGTTTTTTTTAAAGAGGTCTCTGAAGCAGAAACACCAAACTTGGAGAGTGCTGTATACATAATGAAAACCGCCGTGACAAGCAAAAAAATTGGCCAGGAATAAACCAAATTAATGTCGACAAAACGGAGACCTCACTCTTAACACCAGCTTTGGCTCAATTGCGGAAAGTAGCTTTTCAGTGTGTTCAGCCCAGTTAATAGTTTGGTAAACTCAGACTTTTGATCTCATTCCAGTCGTGAGGTTACGGTTTTGATTATTTTTCATTAGCCCATCAAAAACACAATGAGCTCAGGCTGTGACGCCCTCATCAAGTCGGGGCAGCGGTGGCACTCAAACCCACGGCAGAAGGGTCGCTGCTGATCTTAGAATGTTTCTAGAAATTGCGCCATCAATGAAATGAATACTTCCAAATGATCTCCAAATTACAAGTAAGAGCTCCTAAATAAGAGAAATGGAAATATATGTATGGGCAGAAATATGTGGAAGTGAGTGTTGTACAATAATTATGAACACAGAGTGAAAACTGGAAGTAGTAGAGGTGTGGTTTATCAGCAGAATGAGGATATCATGGACGGAAAAAAGTCCAATGAATCGATACTGAAAGAAGCTAAACTTGAGAGATAGTTAAGCAAGCACAATTGCTTCAATAAGGGTTAAGAACGCTCAATCACTGGAATTATTGAATGTAAATGCAGAAGAGTTAGGCAAAGAATAATTTTCATTAAAATAATTCATGGGTAACTAGAACGGTGGCAAAAAAAGTATTATAAGGTTAAGTGAAAACAGATTTGAGTGGGCGACGAGTTGATAGCATCTATCATCATTATTCGTCATCATCATCGTCATCGTAATCATCATCATCATCATCATCATCATCATCATCATCATCATCATCA
>BLXT01008389.1:876140-886449 GCA_019648995.1 Plakobranchus ocellatus
TTTTTTTTTTAAGTAAGTGGCACGGCTTCTTGATCATACTTACTTTCTCCAGGTTTAAGAACCACACCCTCCATCTTGCTGTATGCCACTTTGTCCCAGCCTAACCTTTCACCTCTGTAGTCGATAGGAAACACGCCCATCGTGACATCCAGGCGACGGCCATCTTGGCTCGAGTTTCTAAAGACCGCTGAAAAGGTGAAATCGCTGCCAACCATAACACCATCTGGTTTTAACACACCCACGTTGACTCCCTGAAGTCAATCAAATCAACGAGATTTGAATAAAACATCAATGCCTTTTTTTTTCATAATGGCAATATTTATTAGCGACTAAGTGAATGCTGATGTACGCAAGAAATTTACTGATAGATTTGTTGTGAAAGACCTTATAAGTCTTGCATAGGAAGAAAATGGTACATTAAAGACTAATTTGCTTTTCTGACTGTCTCATTGCTCTCTCTCTCTCTCTCTCTCTCTCTCTCTCTCTCTCTCTCTCTCTCTCTCTCTATCTATCTTTCTCTGTCTCTCTCTCTTTGACCCGTCTTTCTCTTTCTCTCTCTCTCTCTTTCTCTGTCTCTCTCTCTCTTTCTCCCCTCTTTCTCTCTCTCCCTCTCTCTCTCTCTCTGTCTTGTTCACTGTCTGTCTTTCTCTCTCTATCCTTCCCTCCTTTACATTCCTAATAGACGCCTATTTTATCTTACAATCACATACCCCTGGAGTCTCAAAGATTTTGGCACCTAGACCTCTTCCAACAGCTAACTGTAAGGCAGCTCTCTCCTCCTCACTCCCTGCAGAGACAGCACAAAATAAGAACATTAACAACTCTTTTCTTGTCTCACACTATCTTCTAGGATCTTTCCATAAGGGTAGCTGGCTTGTTCGTATTTAGGTTTGCATTTTGGTCGCCCTTAGAAAAAAGAAGGTCGGCCGCTCTAGAGCAATAAAAATTGAGATTATCCAAATAAGGGCAAATCCAAAACGATTAAGTCCAGTAAAGTATTGGAACAACTTAGTCTTCGTAACATAACAATGAGCCTTTAGAAGAAGATGAATATCAAGAGGATGTCGTTTTTATCTCGTAAATTTCAGTTATTAATTCACCTTTTTTCTTTGGACCTTCGTCGAATCTATCATCATAAGCCTTCATTTTAGCAATTTCTTCCAATAAAAAAAAATGCTAAATAATACTCTTTACATACCTCATATATTTCAGAGGTTATACACAAAGTTTTTTTTTTTTATCAAAGCCATGTTATGTTGTCTCCAATTAGTCTGCTTCAGACTAATAAATCTTCTAGCGTAGCCAATTAAAGAGCAGTATCTTCAATGTTAAGTCTATGGACGATACCACTTTTTGATTGGCTACGGCAGTCTTCTTGTCAACCCTCTATCATCAGGCCATAAGGAACGGTCTAAATCACTATCATCGACAAGGATAATAAGATATATCTTGTTTTCTTGCATCGATCATTTAAAGGTGGTGTATGCCTGTGCCGCCAAGATGCTATTGCTGAAATCCTGCAGCTTAAAGATGGAACTGGAAATTGGTGAGCTGTAGGTAGCATGTTCAACTCTGACACTCACCGGAGCTTCCGGCTACCACAATGAACCTTCTTTCTCTCTCTCCTCTCTTTCCCTCCCTCTCCTATCTACCCTCTTTCCCTCCTTCCATCTCTCTATCTCTCCTCTCTACCTTTATCCCTCCTTTTATCTCTCTATCTTTCTCCCTTCTCTCTCTTTCTCTCTCTCGCTCTGTCTCCTTCTCTCTCTCTCTCTCTCTCTATCTATCTCTCTCTCTCTCTCTCTCCTTGCCATACAGTGTGCCATAACTTGTGTCAAATCTAATCCATTTTTGTGTTAGCGAAAAAGAATGGGTTTTTAGACATGGAAAAGATCTTGGAGATCAAAGCCAAGTAAACTTCCACTAGTTTAAGGTAAGATTTGAATATGTATACGGGCACAAAATAAATTAATAAGATGAACTAAAGTTCGAAAGAAAGGAATAACGCCTAAACAGCGAAAAAAATATGTATGTAAAATATACTATTTTCGATTCAATTAGCTGAAGGAAAAAATCAAACCCATACTAAAAGTCCTTTTTAAGCTTTTTAAGTAATCAATGTTTATCATACCATAAGCTTCAGACTTTCTTTTTACAACAAAGATATTTGAGAGCGCTGCCACTACGATGCGCGTCTACTGGCATAACAAAGCTATCGTAGAACTAGCCAACGTTTGACCATAGCCAGGCCATTTGAGCCGCAAACAATGCACTTTAAAGTGATAAATTTGGCCGTAGCTAATCCACCATAATTGATACTTCACTGCGAGATGAAAGGCAAAGAGAAACTGCGGGGTCCTGTGGTCGTTAACTTAACTTCCTATGACATGTTAAAATGGGGCGTTACATTAAGTGTATTCAACTTGATCGACCGTGGTGCAAAAATTGACTGTCCATGTCTGGCGGGAAACCAAATGCCTAACAAAATGTTTCAATTGGTACGCGGCTGCGAAAAGGGCGTACAAAGCCTAAAGCTTTGATACAAAAAATCAAGGTTTGGCCTCTGCCTAGAGGTCATAGGCGTTGTGTTAAACTCTCTATTTTATGTACCTACCTTCTGGGTGCTTGTAGAGGTGTGTAATGTCCAGCCGCTGCGTATGGACTTCTCTAGCACCAGGGTTGAACGTCCCCCTCGCAGGCTGGCCATCTGGAATTTTCGTGCTAATTGTTTTCCCGATACTGAAGGCCAAAAGACAAACCCGAAAAGAAAGAAGGAATTGAAAAAATAAAAAAACGAGCGTTTTCAACTACCCAATAAAAAAGGTAAAAAGCCCAGTGATAAAAAAATACATAAACGAGAAAACTTATAGAACTTATAAGAAGTAGACGAGTCTTTATGAAAATAGACAATTTTTTCCTCTTAGTCAATGAATAAACTATTCTTTAGTTTAATATAAATGTTGCAGATTGGCTGATTTTTCAATTTAAAAAAATGTTTTCAAATCTGCATCTATTGATTTTATTATCGTCCTATGTATAAACTTTTTTCTCTTAGATCTCAAAACAATTTGACAATTATGCACTGCTCTAACATCTTCGAGAGATGGTTATACAGTGAGATGTACAACTACTGGTAAAGGCCACAAATTCAAGAAAAAAATTTGAGCGAAGGAATGTCTGCAGACAAAGGAGAAAAAAAAGGGAGAAGGGGGGAGGGGGGGAGGGGTTGCATTCACATCTCGAAGAAATTATTTTTCATTTCGACTCAAGGGCCACTCACGCAGTAGGATCCCGGCTGAGCAGTTTGATATCGCGTCTAGAGCCGTTTTTAGGCAGCATCCAGGTACACATCTCTCCATTCACCTCAGCAAAGATAAAGCTCGTATCGTAACCAACACTTAGCTCGCCGCTCTTAATGGCTTTGTGTGGGGAGGGGCCGCACTGGAAACGTCCTGTAAGGGATAAAATAAACATCGTCATCATCATCATCATCATCATCATCATCATCATCATCATCATCACCACTGGCACTACCACCGCCACAAATATCGTGATGATTATCAACAACAATAACTCCTACCACAGCTCCATCATAATTATCATCACCACCATCATCAACATGCTCATCGAGATCATAACCATAACCACCACCAGCAAGACCACTACCATCTACATCCCTCCTGTATTGCCATATATTTAGTCATCTTAAAGTATAAGCTCAATTTATTGCAGATAAATTAAACCCTGAGATAACTTCACTCCTCCTTTAATAAGCCATTTTCAATCAAGGGGAAAACCCACAGTCCTTTTGGAATATTTACTCGGTCACGACCTTGGATTGCGACGCAATCGCATGAAGAAGGAAATGGGGCTTGGATGTAAACAATGCCAAATCCTATCATAGATCTAACACTCTTCTCAGTGTATTGGCGTTACAATTAAACCCAAAATAAGTCTTGCCGTAACATACAAAATAATTCTAAAAGCATAAACTTATTCATTAGTGAAGGTGTTTTCATCAATGTGTCGATAATGAATGGTGAGTGGGCAGACGGCTACATCGCCTACTCAAGTTGATCGTCGGCTAGATTCGCCAATGCATACACTATAAAGGTTCAGGGCGAGACTGACAAAGCCAGGAAACGGCAAGATCATTTTCTTTCTCGGTTAAATTTATACCGTAACGATTTCGTAAACATTTTCGGTATTTCAATTAAAAATGCTCAAATACATTTTGCCTTTTTTTTTCGAAAACTTTATGGATTCATTTTCCTTTTTTGTCGTCCGATCAAGACTAAAGATATTTGAGATTAACCAGTATTTTTTTGCCCAAATGAGTATCTAGGAGCCAGGAATATGTATTGGATGGCGCTGTCAATAATAACCCTTTTTTGTGGCCGTCACATTTTCGTCGCTGTTAATTTTGAAACAGTCACTTTTTTTCTCACTGGCCCTTTTTTCTTCAACATGATATAAAAGCAAATTGAAAACTCTATTGAAAGGAGATTTTGATAGATTTTATTCTCATGTAAATTTTGTCTTCTTCAAGGTGAAAAGAATGGTTGCTTTGGTTCTATCTGAGCTAGCCAGGCGAGTTCTGGGTGCTTACTTTTAGTTCTTGTGCTTTTTTTTTTAAATCCATTCTCCCATTCAGAAAAAAAGCCAGATCACTAACTTTAAAAGCCTTTCTGCAGCTTTGAAATGTTTAATATGGGTCAATAATGAAATTCTTATACTCCGAACTCGGCCTTGTTTACATTCGCGCCCTATTTCGGCTAAACCACGTGACAAACAAGATTAGGGTCATTGAAAAAAGACGTCATCGCTGCAGTTTCCCCCTGGTTGCACAGCTTATTGAATCGCAATGTTATATTGTCAGTCACTGTAAAGTTTGAGATCATTTTATTGAGGTTACATTGGACCGAGATACCTTCACTTCTCTCTTGTGGTGTCGAATCTAAGGCATGCCATCCACTGTACCGACCTCTAGCACTGTACGCGCTGTCCAGATCTGGGCGATTGATCCACACGTCGTTCCAGCAATGGAAATTCCTGTGGTTTAAGTAATAGATCTGAATGTTAGGATTTCAGAAACAAAGAAACAGATGCAGAGCTAAACGTTACAAACGCCATTGTGAATGATACTTCATTAAGTTCAGACCTTATAACATCTGTGAGATCAAAAGAGGATTTCATAGTTAACCATATTCTTGTGTTACTGCATACTAATCCACAAACATAAATCTTTGCCCTCTTTGGAATTCAAAACATTTAACTCATGAATGGCATTGTTTTCAGGAATTTTTTTTAAGTGAGTGTCATAAAATGTCATCAATAGTTTTTGTTTGTTTGTTTGTTGTTTTTTTTTACATAATAGAAATGTCTTTGATGAGGAGGGCAGAAACTTAATCTTTTTATAGGCCCCTAATAACACACATAGGAAGGGCGGACAAGTTAGAAATCTTGGTTAGAACAAATAGTTCTAGGCAGCTTGGCATGCTCATCTTCAGAAATGAGATTAAAAAACGTTTCAGACCCTTGAAAGTATTTAAAACTTAATATACAGCTAATTCAAGTAGGATTCAGGTTCATTTGAATAGAAAATCGGTGGAACGTGACTGTAATTAGTCAAGATGGGTTTTATAAACGTTTGTTTACCCGCATTTTTATAAATAGATTTTGGTTTTTTCCACGCTACCCTATATATTCTATTGTGTTACCTAATTTGGGGTTGTCTATGCTTTTTTGAATTTATAATCCTTGGGATCTAATGGGATTGATGCATAACTATTGAGTTGTTTTTTGTATCTTGTGATGTTTTAAGCGTAAAACAGAAAATAACGTTAACAGATCTATTGAATGCTTACACTTGAGGACATAAGTGGAACCATCAGTGTTAAGTTCTATTTTCAAGAAAATCAGGTTGCTTTCCCCAAATTTACTCTTGGTTATTGCAACGAGCTTTTAAGCTTTGTCGTCTTGCTATGTGTCGTGCAAGCGAAAACGGCCATGTCTCATATCGCCCGTAAATTCTACTGTATGTGGCGACTGCATTTTCGACAAACTTTAAATATTTCGATATATTTACTGCTGGTGCGTTTACAAAAGAAACATAATTATACCAAAACGCGACGGTTGATGGCACAATAGCTGAGGAATCCGCCATGAAAGATGCACAGACTTTTTTTTGTTGTTTCACCAGCCGTGGTTACGGTTTTAAAGTCTGGGATCAGTCGGAAAAACCATAGCTCTTGCAGGATAGGATAAACAACCGATTGTACAACTGCGTGTTTCAGCACCTAGTTCTGTAGATACGAACCATATCGAATCAGTTTTATACTCCGGCAAATCTTCTCCATTTTCGTCTTTGTAGCTATCGATGGTGACAGTTTTGTCCGTGTCATGCGCAGACTCAAAATTGGTGAGGCTGCGACACGGAAGGCCCAGGGCGCGACACACTGTAGAAGGGAGAACAGAAATGACGGTATAAACTAGACACTCTCAGTGTGACGGAGACAACAGAAGAACTGTATGAACTCGATACACTGGGTGTGAGGAAGAGAATAGAATAACTGTCATTACCCTAGTAGAGCATATAGAATATCTTTACTTAAATTACTGATTAGACAACTATCTTTAGATCCTGTAAGTGAGAAATTTCACAGCTCAGAGAAAATGGCTGGCCTTATCGCCCTCTATGCTAAAACATTCGTATTGATTATTCCCTTTCCCGGTTCACCTGTAGTTAGGACATGGGAGAAAACCCAACATTGGCCATATTTCACAGTAGTCTTTGTGCGAGCATACTGTTTCAGGATCTGAACGCTGCCCTTCCAGCTGCTAGGCGCGGTCCCGTCTGCGTAGCTGTTGGACCAGTTACCGGTTATTAGGCCAGGATCATTTCTGGAGTTGTTTATCTAAAAGAAAAATAAAGAATCGTTTTTTAAATGAATATTTGAAGATTCCATATGGATGCTCTGTAGGTTTGAGTGTGCCTAGTCCAGTCAGCTGGGGCGCTTTGTTTTCACGTGAGAGTTAACCAATTTTATCGCCCATTCGGCTCGATTTTATCTGCGTCCCCTTGTGCTCAATGGTTAACAAAGTCTCTTAAGATTTGGCGAAGATAAAGACGGCAAGCAAATCAAAGAAAGCTTGGTATTTATAATTTGCGGAGGTATCTAACAAAAAAAAAAAGCGGATATATACAATTTGCGCCAAAGTCAAAGAGTCCCGAAATGTTCCATTCGCGAAAGTACAATTCTCAAACAGAAACGCCACCGTGAAGCAAGCAATATTTAATTTGCAGAAGTTTATTATACATATGTTTTGGATCAAAGAAACAAATAGGTTAAAAAAAAATAATAGCCTGCCGAATAAGTTCCATCTTAATTTTAATGAAATAAAAAAATAAACTTATGCTTTAGTGGTACACAGAAACATTAACATTGTCAAACCAGCTTTGTTAGGGACTGAGTTACATGTATTTAGTATAGAATCGTCTTTCTATTTCCCATTTCAATTCGACAATTTCCTACAAGCCAGGACGAGTTCCAAGAGATGCCTTTCTGAACAGAATCTGCATGGCATTATTGCAAGCGCAGACGTAAATATATCCAACTTTGATCCTGTATATAATTTGCTTTACATGGATTACTTTCGAATATCTACCCAGAATGAGGGGCTTTGGTGGTATAGTGGATAGCAAGCCCACACCGAGATCCGCAGGGGCCTCTCTGTCGCGGGTTCGAGTCCCGCCGCAGGCGGCCTGGCCTGACGGGATCACCTTGTTGTTGAGAGGTTATACACAAAAATCAAACCTATACAGAATGAAGCTCAACATATCCCTAATGTGGTCTGGTTCTGTACATAACTTGCTTTCAACTACTTACTCAGCATAAAGCCTGAAGCCTGTAATATGCTGCACATAGACATTTTTCCACATAATGATAGATACGGAACTGGAGATAGGTAAAATACTGTGTCGCATAAAATATTAGCGTAGGCCCACACTGAAAGCGACGCGAAATGTCATGGCTAACTTGACAGACTGATGTCGCAGTTACCGTGCGCTACCCACCGACAAGTTAGCCTGATAATTTGCGTAACAAGACTGGCCTCGTGGTTCGCGCGGCTACAATCAGTAGAATTATGCGTGGTCACGTAATGGCATCCCCCTTTCCTTTATCCGACAGAGCCAGTGACGTAAGACCAGGCTGCAAAACACAAAGGATAGCTCCGACGCTCCGACAAGTTGCCGACTTGATGTGCGCTCGCATCAAAGAAAGAGAGTATTTCAAAACATGTATTGTTGGACACGTGAACTGCTGCCTCCAGTGTGGGCCTACGCTAAGTTAGACAAACAGTTACGACATTCATATACAGCAGTCAATGAGACAGACTGGCAGAGAAGCAAAAACACATACTAATGAAGAGATAAAGTATAGGTATAGCGTGAGGACGTAAGAATAATACGGCTCTCCGCTTAAGTATCGCAAGAGACTTGGGTGACGTAAAAAACAAACGGCTTAGGAAAACTATGATTTGCCTTAAAAACTTGTCTCAGGATTTCATTGGTTGTTTTCTAAAGAAGCGTAAGGCAAAAAAAAAAAGTAAAAAAACCTCATAGAAGTGAAGACAAATGTTAGAAGGCATTCAAACTTAGAGGATATTAAGTCAGAACCCTTTGACGGTCTTCTTTCTTGATACGAGTTGCATACGTATTTTACACGTTCGTATTTAGTACGTATATTCCGTTATATATCTCGCAGTACGTATTGCTTGTTTCCATAAACCGCAGCACAAGCTACACGGTTTTATGGAAATCACTGAGTCGCTTGGCGCTGGAATGAGCATGGTGAATGCAAATTCTTAGTGGGAGGGACGAATGAAAATATAATTTCGACAAACTTCGTATCGCGATCACTTTTTAAAAAGCAGTGAACCTTTTATGGGCATACTACTTGCGATCTTGAATTACGTATAATACTGCGTATTATTAGATACGTGTTTTATACGTAATACATACGTGAAAAAAACGTATGCAATACGCATCATGGAACAACATCTTTAATCAAAAACCCCTTTTCATTTTAATAGGGGATGAGATTACAGCAAAAAGAAAGGATTGCGGTTTGTCTTTTTTATCTCCATATTATTTGTTATCATCAAAATAACTTTTCTAGACTTGTAAAAGAGACAAAACAGTGACTAGGTAGGACATTCTTGGGTTATTTTTTCAGAATTTTCAAACAATGAAGAATAAGAAACTGAAGACAAGAACGATAACCCATTTAAAAAAATCACATTCATTAGAGCTTTAGCAAGATTTATCTTTTCCTGGCTTTATATTACTACTAACTTACAATTCTAGAGAGTTTCCTTGCGACCATTATGGCGTCACCCATGTCTTTAGAAATCTCCATATCAAACGCCATTCTCAGTAGAGTCATGCAGACGTCAAGGATGCCATCTTGAAACTGGAGAGGGATATTATAGCAGCTTATCTTTAAGAAAGTCAAAATTTAGAAGACCCTAAATATTTCAACTTTAACTGCTAGATGTAAAGACAAAATGATTGCCTCAAATGGCTAGCTATTTCTTGACTTGAACGCTTTCACAAAACAGCGTTATTCTTATTATTTATTTTACAAATACTATTAACTTTAATTTCAATATCAAACTTGCACTGTTTGATCCAAAGTCCTTGAAAACGCAAAGTCGGTGCGCAATAAGAAAACGCATTTTTCAACTGCAAAATTATTATTAAAATAAGAATGAAGCAAAGAATCGGGTAATCAGTCGGAATTTGAATGTTAGTCGGAAGTGTGTATGAAATGCCACGTTACCTGACCGTAGTACCAGGGCTTCCGCCCAATATAGTCAGCCAGGCCGTCGAATACACAGCCGTACTCATTCAGCACGTACTCGTCCAAATCTGATGATTTTTCTGTGTAGTACACCTGATCGTCTGATGGATACAACAGGTTTAAGGTGAACAGAAAACAACCCAAAAAAATAGAAAAATACGAGAGAAAGGGGGAAAAAACCAGATTTATTTATAGATATCTAAAAACACATAGAAAGGGCGGATAAACTGGAGATCTAGGTCAGTCTAAGTGTTCTAGGCAATATGGCGCGCTCATTCTCAGAACACATATTGAAAAAACACGTTTTAGACCCTCGAATGCAAATAAAAGTTCAGGAATATTTTGCAGTAGGCGTATTTAAGGGAATTTGGCTGCATTGTACTGAGAATCGGTCGCACTGGAACTGGAATAAAATCCGGATGGGCTTTGATGAATAATACGTC
>BLXT01008389.1:897712-910051 GCA_019648995.1 Plakobranchus ocellatus
TCTCCCTTTTTCCCTACCTCCTCCTGCCTCTCCCCCTCCCCCCAACTCCCACTGCCCTTTCCATAGAGCATAGAAAAGAGAGGTTCCCTGTTTTAAATTCAAAAGAAACAGGAATAAAACCGATTCATGCGAAATGCATTGATTGTGCGCGATCCCGGGAGCAGTGTTACACCGTACAGTTGCTAAGGTTGAAATCCGACGGGGCGTTGACTTGCACCAAAACTATTCAACATAGAACTAGAACTTCTCTCTACACATCAATGGGTCCTTATAGATATACAAAAAAATATTTCCGATCAAACTGATCCCCTTTTTTGGGGTGGTGAAAAAGCAGTAACTAGCTTCGGTGGATCTTTTGTTTAGAGTCGCACTCCACTGGAATCTGTTACGCATCATATAATTTTAGTTGTTCGTTTTTAAAAAAAATGAGGCGAGTTGCTTTTTATTGATTTATTTTATGAGCGAAATCTTTAATCATGAGTGTTTATGTATGTGCTCTTCATTAAATGTGTGTGTTTGTCTAGATGCATAGATAATTATAAAGCTTGTAGAATAAAGAAATAGTGTGCAGCGGCAAGAAAACAATGTTGTATGTGCATTGAATATAAATTGGTGATACAAACGTATCTTACACACGCGTCTACCATCTATCCCTAGAGGAAATTAAAAAGCAATGAAAGAAAACTAAAACATATTCTTCACAATCCATTGATAACTGTACAAATGAAAAATGTTAATGGTTACACCGGTCCTTAACGCTGGCGTATTCCTATTTGTGTACGTTGTAACTATGGGCCCCAATTTTTTAGGCTTCTGGGGTTCGTTTAGGTAGACGTACTGGCAGGCCTATCTTTTGGCTTATGGAATGACTGTGTAACTAGTACCCAGTCATTTTGTTATTTCAAGATACATGGCTCAGGTGAAGGTCACTATCTGGTTATTCAAAGAAGCCCTCTACAGCTAGCGCATAGCAGACCATAAGATTTTTTCTCTATCTGAATCCAAATTGATAAGAGTGCAAATAAATTTCAATTCCTCATTAAAAAGAAAAATTTTTAACCATGGTTGTCAACGGATAGCCATTTCGCTTTGCGCGCCAAAGACATTTTTCTGGCCTCAGTTAATTTTGAAAATAAGATGGGAACTGAGTAAAACAAATATTTATCTACACATTAAACCATTCGGATTATTGTTTGTGCTAGGCCTTCTCATTTTTTGGTTGAAATTACCTGCCATATTATCTAAATTTGTTATTGTTAATAATTGCAGATATGACAGATTTTGACGATAAATCCTATTGAAATCAGCTCTTTCTACTACCCATTACAATAATTGATGTGAGTGCGTGTGTGTGCTGTGTGTGTGTGTGTGTGTGTGTAATCAAAACTACAGGTCTAACCTATTTCAAATTACGATCACTATTACTTACAATGAGGCAGGTGTCGATGATGAATTCCTTACTTTCCGAATTCTATTTAAAATTTGCGCACCAAACTTAATGAGGTTTTCACTTTGATTTTTGCCTGGCGGGTCCAGACCGGCATTATTATAATTTCCGGTAAGCAGCTAATGCTGCAAGAAAAAAATTAGTTAACTGGTTTTGAAAAATTTTTAAGCAATAAAAAATATTTCTTGAATTTTAAAATATGCCCATGTAACCTTTTGAGAGCAGCATTACATATCTATTTTTTTTGGCGGATTTTACTGACACCCCGTAAAAATGTGTTTACACGTTACACTTTAGCCTTTAGTTCATTTATAGTCAGAAGATTAATTGCCTCCGAAATCAGAGTTAAAAGTGAGATTGAAACCTAGCAAAACAATAATTATTATACATAAATCCATTCGAATCATTGCTAATATATTTCTCTCCGAGATAATAACAGAAATGGGGAAAATATGCAAATACTTCACTCCCTAAAACAGACACAAAAAAGTATTTAAAGGATCTTGAAAATGCTCCAGGGGCTGAAGAAAATGAAATTAATACAGTAAAAAAAAAAAAAACAGGCACCAACTTGAAATTTATTGTAACACTTTCAAATAACAGTGTTTTTGCATATTAGTAATATTTCCAAAGGCCATTCTGTACCACCACAATAGTTGTAAGTCAAAATGAGAAAATTTTTTTAACAAATGCTTTGTGTGACTCTGATTTCAATTTTTTAAATAGAAAATTAGGCAGGTTCTTCAGGGTTTTTAAAAAAGAAACGCACAGAAGAAAATAAAAGACAACGAAACGAAGCTTTGGAAAGCATATTTTTGCTAGACGTAAACATGATGAATGTGCGTGATACAGGTTTACGTACAATGAAAGTCGTGTAAAAATTTGTCTGTCATCGAAATGGTTTGTCAATAGACCATGCATTACTCATTAATAAGGCATTAAATTGTTCAAAAGTATGTTATGTACCGTGATTATAAAAGGTAAGCGTATTTCAAATGACAGAACTTTTTAAAACTGTTGTTAATAAGCATTAAGATTGAGTCCTTCTTTGGAAACTCAACATAGATGTTACTAACACTAATAAGTATTGCAAAAATATTAATTGAAAACTATCCAAACTGGGTCGAAAAACTCAGAATTAACGTAAACAACATCTTGAAAATGAAGTTCTTCTAAAAAATATACAATAAATCAACAAAAAAGCTTGCAATCTACAAAGAGAAACAAGACCAAAGTTAGTAAACTATGGTCGAGAAGAAAGAGACAAAATAGTAAAGCCATAACACTATGATCTAAATCATAAAATAATACAGACCTTTGGGCTCACCGGCTCCAATAAGGCACTTGAGAGAGTCAAGTGTAACAGTTCCAGGCCTGCTGGTTTTTCCACGCTCTATATGAGGCGTTATGGTGGTGGCCCAGGCCAATGTACCCTCTTGTTTAATTATAGATCCCGACCCCCTCATGCCTGAATGCAGATCTCGATCCAGCAACTCTGCCGCTCTGCTAGTTAAAATGTAGGTTAAAAATAAAAAATCAATAATTGTATGAGGAATCGATGGATCCCTCCTAGTCTTTGTCTTCTTCTTCTCCTTTTCTACGGTAGAATAGTTTGAGACTATCTCCGCGTTATAGTTATTGTATTATAGTAGGCTCTACTTGTTTCCGAATGCAGTCAATTGATAGAGGAAAAAATTTCTATTATTATTTAATAGATGTAAAGACTAACATAGGCAAACCATTTTTTGAGGTTAGCTGAGAATACGTTTGAGTGGAGGAACATGAGCGCCAGTGTCTGCTCCAGACAAGGTACCTAAAGAAGAAAGACAAACGTGCACGGAGAAAAAAAACAGAGGCAGAGTGAGAGAGAGGGAGAGAGAGAGAGAGAGAGAGAGAGTATGTGTGTGCGAGTTTGTATTTGACTAAGAGGGGATATAGGTGACAGAAAAAGAGATAGCTATACATATAGAGGCAGTGCGAGAGATAGAGAGAGGGGGGGGGGGAGGAGGTGGAAAAGAGGGTTTTCAGAGGAAATCAGGAGAAAAGATATATAGATGAGTAATGACGAAAACAAATGCAGTAATAGATAGATAGATAGATAGATAGATAGATCGATAGATAGATAGATAGATAGATAGATAGATAGATAGATAGATAGATAGATAGATAGATAGATAGATGAAGCGACTGATTGATTGATAGGAAGAGAAGGAGAGAGAGAGAGAGAGAGAGAGAGAGAGAGAGAGAGAAAGAGAGAGACCGAGAGACAGAAAGAGGTAGAAAGCGAGGGAAAAGAAAAAAAAGGAAGAGAAACTAATAGAGGGAGAGATGGGGGGAGGAGAGAGGAAAAAAAAAGAGATAGACGTTGGTTTGGTTTTGTTCATAGCCTGTCCACAAACATGGTGATCTCAGGCATTAAGCTTTCCGTCAGGCCATGATATCAATAGCAGAGCACGGCTCGGTCTCACGACAGAAGGGTTCCTGCAGATCTTAGGGTGGGTTCGTTATCCACTGCGCCACCAACGGCCCAAAGAGAGAGAGAGAGAGAGAGAGAGAGAGAGAGAGAGAGAGGAAGGGGCCTGATACAAGGCACAGGTTCCCTGCTTATCATACGTCCCGGGCTACTGTACGGTGTTTTTGCTTGCCTAAAGATACTGACCACTGTATCTTCTACTACTACTACTACTACTACTACTACTACTACTACTACTACTACTTATTCGGTGTTTCCCTATGTTCACTTTTTTGCTTCAATATATTCTAACTATCCATCTAGTACTTCCTCCTCATCTATTAATAGTGTTCCGTATTTTATTTAATGCAGCCAGGGATACTGCATTTGATTTTCTTACCACTCGCCGTGTTTATTCGATCGTGCATGAATCACTGCCTATATTTTGGTTTTGCTCCATTTCCTGACCTTGATGATTTTTCCATTTTTCTTTCATCTCAAAACATTTAATATTGAACTTTGATCTTGTCTACACTTCTAACTAACCATATAAGGTTCGATTTGTAGCGAAATGTTAAGTTAGCAAAAACGCATTCATTTGGCCCTTTCTATCATTCTCTTGATCTTTTATATTTTTCTTTACCAGATTCTAGAAAAGTCCGTTTCATTTGGGCCTAGTGTGTTCGCTCTCTCGTTCTCACGCATGCTTTAATGTCATTGAAATGCATCTAAAATGCTCCATGGGAGTACAGAATTTACTACTAAAAGTCCATGAAGATTCAAAGAAACAACAATTCATTCCCGTTCACTGTCGTCCATAAAAACACATCTCAACGCGTGCATTAATTTTTTTTCTTTGAAAATTTCAATAAATGATCTTTATTCTCATTAGATGTCACAGTTGGGCTCACAAGGGAACACGTGAGATCATTGAAATTTCATTGAATTTCATTATTATGTTTTGTTTGCATGTCATGATTATACTTTGCTATTCAAGCATTGATTAAGTCCAGAACAATTCCTTCCCTTTTTTAAATTCTCGTTCTGACAGTTCCTAAAGCCCAAAAAATATTTTAAATTATTCTTTATCGATTCTCTTTGTTAAAGAGAAAAAATAGACTTCTTAAAATTTGTCGATATCTGGTAGTATACTAAAGTACATAAAGTACATGTATTGGCAGATGTATCGTATACCAAAATATTGGCAGAAATTGATATTGCTTGACACATAACACTGCAGGGGCACAGAATATAAGCCACTCATTTAAAGTAAGAATCTCACACATTAAAGCTCGGGAATACCACTGCGAAGATTATAGCAAAGAGATTTGGGAAAAATGAAAAGATGAACAGTGCGCAAATTAAGATTTGACCAGCTGCTGCTATTGCGGAAGTTTTCTTGCGCCACGACAAATTCTGGTTGAGGTATTCGATCAAGAGGATGGTTGTTAGCGCGATTATCACGAGGGATTATGTCGGAAAAGGAAAAAATCAGGTAGATAGCTTTCGTGAGGTTGGTACTGGCGTAAGGTGAACCGGTACTACCAATCAACAGGCCAATAAACATAATCTCATACACCACTAAAGTTGAAGTCATGACAACTAGTCTGCGAGTCACAATTTTTTTACATCTGAAATGTAAGAAATATATGTCTAACTATTCGGAAACATCAAAAGCCGAAAATTGATCAGTAAGATTTTTAATCATATCTGGACGTAATACAAGTATTACATTTTTTTCATCTCCTTGACTTTTTTTCATTTCAAAGCCATAATTCGAAGTCAATAAAACTTGATTCTCTGAATTACGAAATTGACCGGCATGAAAAACATAAGTTTCTGTTTTGCTTTATTGCTCCCTATGCCGTGAAGGCCAATCACGCGAAACAATTTTAAAAAGAAAATAGTCGCAGCTTTCCTATAGAGACTGAGCACAAGATGTTTCATGCGACCAATAAACGAAAAATAACCGATCAAAAAAAAATATATATCACCCAAGAAAATTCATTCCAATCTCACTTTCTGGGCGATTTTTAAGAACAGGAGCAAAACAAAATTATTCGATACTTCATGTTTTGGAATTTATTTTCCATTCTCATGGAATTTAAACTCTGGGGTTTTTGCTATAACTCAAATGACTTTGGAGGTAAAAATTGTCGCAATCGACGTTATTTTTGTTCCTCACTAACGCAAGCCCCATTGTCCATTTTTAAGGAATATGCTCTTTTTGATCTGATTACATTCAAAACAGATCCACAAGAAGAATTTGGATAGGTTAATTCTGACTTTGATTTTCTTTTTAAAAAGCTATGTAAGCTGCCATGAAGCAACTCATGCTAGTGACTATATAAGTCAAAGGTTTTTTGTGCGAGAGGACAAAAAAGTCGCAGTGATGCTAGATGGCGCTGTTTATTGAGCTACGTTAAAAAAAATGTACAAATCTGCAAGTAATTAACACCAGCATCCGACTTTCTGAACTGTTTAGAAGTCCATTCAATCTCTATGAGACACTTTGCCGGCATTTGAATAGCGCCAATATAGTAGTAAAATTCCCTCAAGTCTATGAGATACGATTTTGGAAATCAGACACTATGTCGATAAGTAAATAACACCAATATCAACCATCGTAAATTTCTTAGAAGTCCACCCAAGCTCTTTAAGACATCATGTTGGCAAGTGTCTGACACCAGTCTACTTTAGCTATGGGTGAACACAAATGCCGGCAAGTGATTGGCACCAGTGTCGAACACCCTGAGGTGAGTAGAAGTCAATTGAAGCTCTTTGAGATACCAAGCCAGCAGCAGAGTGAAACCAGTATCCAGCATATGTGGAACTATGGGTGTAACATGGTGTCATCAACTGTATAAAACAACTATCCATCATTCTTTACTTGTAAAAATAGTAAAAGTCCATTCAAGCTCTTTTTCAGTATGAAGCATCCATTTCTGTGAAAGAGTTACTAAAGCTATGAAAGGACACATTGACCTCAAGAAAGGGACCATATTATCAAGGACAATTTGCTTTGAAGTTACTCAAGCAATGGATGAGGCACTATGCCAGAGGTGACTAATACCAGTATTCAGCGTTCTGTATAGAGTAGGACATCACTAAAGCTTTGATGAGACACTATGCTGACAAATCGTCACTAGTATCCAGCATCTGTATTGTTTAGAAATTCGTTGAAGCTACGAGACACTTTGCTGGCAGGTGAGCGACACCTGATGAGAGTCAGGAACTCCATACAAGAAATGAGTGTCATGGTTGTTTATTATGTCTGGGTATTCGCATACCAAGATGGTATTACTATGGTCTAATCAATGTGGAGATAAAGGTTACACTATAGTCAAGTAAAATACGTGTTTTATTTTTTCTTCTTTATTGGTATGGGTTTGAGACCCACTATCGGCGTCTGGTCTGATGGAAGGCCTGAAAGCCTTAAATCACCTTTTTTGATCAAGCTACAAACAAACATCAAACTCAACATTAATTTCTTTAAAGCAGAGCAGAAAGCTATAGAAAAAGAGACAAGAAAAGAGAGGAGAAGAGAAAGAGGTAGGGAGAAAGAGAGAAAGAGATTATCCAATTTGGAAGAAAGTCTGCAGAATAATTTAGCTTAGATTGAAATTGAAGACAAAATAAGATAAATATTTGGAGGACAAATCTCTTTTAACATCTAAATAAATATAGCGCGACAGGCGATTTTTCGTCACGCACGATTTTGCAGCCATCTTTTGCTCAAGTTGCGAAAATTTTTTTTCAAAATGAACCAAGCCAACCCAGATTGGTACAATGAGGGCAAGCAAGCGACTGCAATCATCTTTTTCAGGTCATTGTATGACTAAGGGTTTCGAATTTGTTGATACACTACAATTCGCAGGGCAGGGTTGCGATCATAGTCACATTGGGCCAGATTTGGCTCCGCCGATGGTCGTTTGGCCATGTCAAATTGTATTTTGCCCCAAACATTACCAGCGACCAGGAACTGATAAAGACTTGGAGAACAATGAATCACAAGAGACTAGCAAACAAGACACAGTCGTCTTCTCCAACTTCATGTAAAATAGATCAGAATATTTTCAAAAGCAGGTGGGCTTTTCATTAATGTATGCCTTCTATAGCAATTTGATGGAGGCTGAGGAGTATTTAAAATGTTTGGCCCCATGGGCCTCTTCTTAAGCCATTTTTAAGCGATGGTTTGGCCCCGCCATGTTACAAGCATCTGACCACCCTGGTGCGCAGCAGCAAGTCATGTGATGTACATTATGTCAATAGAAATTAAAATAGAAAGAGAGAAAAAGATAGAGAGAAGTGTGTATATAAGGGGTGGGGGGAGAGAAGGAGAGGTAGGGAGAGAGAAGAAGAGAGGGAGAGAGGGAGGGAGGAAAAGAGAGAGAATGGTTACTCATAAAGAGTATTGGCGCTGAAAATTGAAGTGAAAGGAAAGTGATTTGTCCCTTGCCTTGATCGCCCCTTTGCTGAGTGTAACTCTTACATATTATGTGCAGATTTGCCCAGCCTTGGCATTAAGGCTTCTATCATTCTGTGTGAGGAAATGTCAGATAAGCATGTTTGAAATCTAAAAATCTCATTAACTTGCTCGTCCTTTTCATATTACAGTTTATCACACTTTCTCGCAACATATTTGCGCCGATCTGCGAGATAGGTCTAGATCTGATTTATCGTAAAATTGCGCCAAAAAGTTTCTTTTTTTTTTTTTTTTCGCACGTCTCGCTATGTTTTAAGAAAATTTGAAGTCAACATAATATGGTGTTTTCAGTCATCCTATTACTTTTGTGGTTTCTTGTTCGAAAATTAACTTTTATTTGTTGTGTCTTAAATGTATTTGCTGTGTTTTGCTATTATGTGTCAAATGTGAAACAATCAAAGTAAATCAGGCATAGGTTGATGTGATGTCTTTGTTCCAGAACCTTTATAAAACAATTATTCCCTCAAAAAGATAAAAGATCACAGCCACAAACTTAAAACATATCAAACATAATCGGACACAGATTATAATAATAAAATAAGTTTAAAAGTTTTGCATTTAGGCATCTCATAAAAAAAAAGTTTAAATTGATCGAATTTTTCCTTATCGAATCATATTTTTTGGCTCATCTTATAGCAGATCAAATTCTATTCTCCGTTTGTATTTACGAAATGTGAATCCCTGAATTACATGATGTCCTTGCGCAAAGATTTGGATGGCGTCTGATATTTGTTGTTACGAATCGTTTTTTGTTGCTTTCAGTGGAACAAGTCGGTGCGCTGCTTTTTTTGTTTATGGCTCAGGTGTCATGGTTGTAGAAAAGGTGTTTTGGTAAACCTGGCCATCGTCTAGGCGTTGCCTTAATCAAGTTTACTGATTGCGAAAGACTAGTCTTATTCAGAGGAAATTAGGTGATCAACTTGGTAGGATCCATTGTAAAGCACACCTGTCGTAGCAATTGGTTTTCTAAAGCTTTTTTCTATTAACAGCAGCAGCAGCAAAAACAACAACAGCAATAACAACAACAGTAGCAACAACAACAACAACAAAAACAATAACAACATCACCAGCAACAACAGCAGCATCAGCATCAATAATAACAGCAGCGGCAGCAGCAGCAAAAACAACAACAGCAATAACAACAACAGTTACAACAGCACAAAAAATAACAGCAACAACAAACAACAACATCACCAGCAACAACAGCAGCAGCAGCGGCAAAAACATCAGCAACAACAACAAGATGGGCTTCAAGCGTTCCGTATAAAAAGCAGCCTCACCAAACAAACAAAAAAAAAAAAGATAGAGAATCAATAAAAAACTAAGTTCTATTATTTAAGATCATCTTTAGAGAAAACATGTAAAGCAGTCTTAACATAAGGGATTCTTGTTTTTTCCTTTTTTATTTACCGGTATTTAAATTATTTTTTTTTTGACGCGAACGCAATCTGTTTTGCCAAAAAAGCGCTGAAAACCACTGATTTGGGTATCCAAATCTTCGGTCAGGGCTTGTACTCGTTAAGTAGTGACCAGCAACCAGTTGAAAACTGTCCGACTTTTGTTGCTGTTGTTGTAGTTGTTGTTGTTGTTGTTGTTGTTGTTGTTGTTGTTGTTGTTGTTGTTGTTGTTGTTGTTGTTGTTGTTGCCTATCTGATCCTATGAACTTGGTAGCAATCAAAGAACTAATTTGGTACTAACCAGACAATCCCTTTTGATTCAGCAAGGCCAAAGAAAAACTTTGATCTATCTTAGGTTAAACTTTGGCTCTGCCGTAATGAGAATTTAATTGCAAATAACAAAGGATATTCTCTATAACTGAACCTTGTCACTTCAAGTAGAGCAGTCATTAGTGATTCTAGATACCTCAGGTTCAAAACTCTCTTGTGCCATCTTGCTACGCGTACCAGATCTAATTTCAAAATCTCACTTACCGGTATCACATGGACAGGAGTACTAAACGGGATTGATGAGGTAGCAAAAAATAATAGATCAGCGAACCAAAGGCGATTTATGGCTTATATCGTGCTATTATCATGCCAGTAAGATAATTATCTCTACTTTAATTATCCAACATTTTTCAACAACTCATCGAGTCTATAAATAACTCCATCAGGCAATTAAAATGTTTAAAATCTCCGTCGGTAGAATTTTGCCTGGTGTGTCCGTCTCGCACAAATCTTGCTCCTTGCATGGGTCACTTGGCCATTCTGGGACTTCCAGGCAGCAATCTTCTCTTAAGATATCTAGTTAATCCTTGGACTTCACAAAATTCTATCTAAGAAAGTGTAATTTGGACATACAAACTGATGTTTTGTAACGCTACATCATTATCCACTCAAAGCAGCACCGGTTGCTAGTCCACCATCGGGCGTAGCTCCTTCAACCTGGAAATCAAGTAGTCTTAGCGTCGTAGGTTCCAATCCCACCACCAGATCTTGAGTTCGATCTCACCAAAATTGTTCCACTCGATTTTGACCTTCTTGGTTTCGATCTCGTATGTTTCAGCATCCAATGGGGGCATAAAAACCTGATAGAACCAATTATTCTAAAGAAAGGTGCTCGTGTATGTCTAGATCATATTCATTGACTTTATATATATTGTATCGCACACACAACCAATTATGAGCATTAAAAGGACATGAATGGCGAGATCAGAGGGCTACAGCTGAGTGTTTCATACAGCCGAAATTACATTTGCAGGACATTTTAAAGAAAACCTTTTAATATAATATACATAAAGGATGTACAAATTTGCACATTTCTAGAAATGAAACTTGGCTAAATGTCACCTGACAAAGACCTTGGATTTTAAAATAAGAACAGTATAGAAAAATACATTTCTCAAATTCGATTGTCCACGTGGATAGTATTGCAAAACAAGCGACTCGACTGTCAGTGGAAGGTTAAAATCACAACAGTAAAATCTCTGAAGATACGGATTTGATTTTTCCACACTGTGGTTCAACTCATATACACTCGAATATTTATTTCTCTTAAAAACTGTAGACGGTCAGCAACAAACTATTGAATAGAGGAAGAAAAGCATCCGAAACGTTCTGTGTGTAGATTGACTCTTGCTCTCTTTTCATCGAGTTTTAAAGTGTGTCACCATATCAATAGTTGTTGTAATTAGATGTGTATACTATAATAGAAAAAAAAAGCATGAGGTAACTAATGATATGACCTTCCTGTTTTTATTTCTTCTTAGCACTACCTTCATACGACAATTTTTCATTGTTTTCCTCGCCATCTTTACTCTTACAGCGTCTTGAGAGACCAAGCTATCCAGCGAGTGTTGGAAAGTGAAATTTTAATTGCTCATGACAACCTAGAAAAGCAAAGCAGAAAATTTCTTTACTGTTTAATCAAAATAACTAGACCTGCAATTCTGCCTCTCGTATTTAAGCAAACGTTTTATGTATGTCCATAATAATCCATTGATAATAATAATAATAATAATAATAATAATAATAATAATAATAATAATAATAATAATAATAATAATAATAATAATACCCTACTTAATGTCCTCGAAAAATCTAACCATTCTTCATTTATAGAGAGGAAAATTCCCACATTCAGTTTCTGTTCTAGCAGGTTTTGGTTTGCTCACGTAATAGAAAAATTAATGCTCTCGATGAAGTAGAGAAACCTAATCTATTTATAGACTTGTGGAAAAAACTCATAGGCAGGGCGGATAAACTAGAGATCCAGAGCAGCACAAACAGTTCCATGCAGCATAGCGTTTTCATTTTCCGAAACTAGATTTAAAAACACACACACACACACAAACACACACACATTTCAGACCTTCGAAATCAATTAACAGTTTACATTACGCTTATTTAAGTGCATTTAATTCGAGATAATTTTTGTTAAAATGTTTGGTTGCCTGCCTTTATAAAAATAGATTTTGGTTTTTTTCCAATCTATTATGAAATGTTCCATTGAGCT
>BLXT01008389.1:912261-923522 GCA_019648995.1 Plakobranchus ocellatus
AATTAGAATTGCAAGAACCATTTTCAGTTTCGGTGAAACTTAGTTTCAGTTTGCTAGAGCAATGTAAGCCATAGATTTAAGGTTGTGACTTAGATTGGCTACATCGTTCTATATTTCATGATTACTTACGATGCTTAGAGAGAGAGAGAGAGAGAGAGAGAGAGAGAGAGAGAGAGAGAGAGAGAGAGATGTGTAATAATCACTGGAAGTTTGTTCATCACACAAGAAACTTGCCCAAATGAAAGAAGGTGGTTTTAAAAAAACACTTTTAAATGTGTCATTTAGTTCGCTAAATATAATACGCTATGTAGGCTTACTCTGGTGCATAGTTTGAACTATCAGTAAGCTCGCGATAATCTGTGAAGCTCTTTGGTGGTACGCATAGTAGTAAAAAAATGTGTTACTTTTTGCCCTTTGACTGTGCCGAAACTTAGGGTTGAATTTTTGCAGCTGGAATACTTATTTTTGTTGGTAAAATGGTTGTTCTTTAGATTCGGTTTCGAAATAGAAGCTCTATCTTTGGGTACCGATAAGTTATAACATGAGTAGTGCTATTTGTAGTTTTGACATTCTCTTCAAGACGGTGAAATTCTAAGATAGTTTGCACTCGGTTGATTTGCAATTATGGTAGGTTACATCCTTATACAATTTTGCGCTGTATTAGTTATCAATGAAAATTACATTGACAAATCGTCAAGGTGATCTCAGATTTTTGTTCGATCGTCAGGCCAGGGCATCGATTCTTGAGCTCGAACTCGCAACAGAAAGGTCCTTGCAGATCTCAGGGCAGGTTCCCTAGCCAATGGGCCATTAGCTCTTCTCTATCAAAGCATAGGGAAAAATTTGACACAGAAAAGCAAACAGAGAGGACATTACAGTGTTCTCAAAATACTCAAAACTGCACTTCTCACACACACTCTCTCTCTCTCTCTCTCTCTCTCTCTCTCTCTCTCTCTCTTTCTCTCTCTCTCTCTCTCTCTCTCTCCTCTCTTAAATCCGTGACAGAAAGGTCCCTATGGATCTCAGGGCGGGTTTATTAGCGATTAGGCCAGTAAAGTCCCCCTAAAAAGCAAAACATCTCAATGTACAAACCGTGTGGATCAAATTGGTTGTGATAAGCTTTAGATTTGTGGTTGTGTTATTTAACTATATTAAATTTGATTCCTTTAATCACCGGACCATCTTCAAAGTTTGCTTTTTTTTCCCCGGGAGTGCCGCATTTTTATATTTTCAGTAATATACTATCATCAATTTCAATAGTTTTTATATGTACATTTATTATTTTTTTGTTAAGTTTCCATCTTGTTTTCAACAGTGTGTGTGTGTGTGTGTGATTAAAAGAAGGGGGGAGGCGGTGAATATGCGTTATAATGCTTCTAGAAATGTGACTTTGTGTTGGAATTTACAGGATTTTAAGCGTCAGTGAGAAACTGCAAGAAAAGTATAGTATAGAACTTTTCCTTTTTTTTTTCATAATTGTATCACAACTTAAGCAAATTTGGGTTTTGTTCTTCCGGCCTTATTCGTGCCCTATCAACCTCAAATAGTGTTTAATATCTTGGTAATTCACCTGCTCAATTGGTCTGAAAAATGGCAAGTTATTTTTAAGTGTCTGTTCCGTCTTTGTTTTTAGGCGTTATTAACTAGCAAGATATTGTTCTAGTCTTGATTTCGATTCAAATTTTCTATAACCGCATTGCCCACAGCAGGGTTGCCAGATTCTCGTTTTCAAAGTACTAGAAAAGTGCCAGATTTTTATATCAACTTATAAGACTACATATTGATACCTTATACGAGCTAATTTCACTAACTTCTCATAATTAGATCTAATAGCCAACAGCATGAAGATAAAAAAGTTATATTATATTTGGACTTCTTGCAGTTTATGATTGCGTGGTCAATTATTTTTTTACATGTATCCCTTTTCTAAATCAACTTGATAGTAACATGCATGGACCAGAATGATATCAGATAAAACTGATGCAGGCCTAAACAACGCTTTTGTTTAGCTGTAACACATTTGCTTTTAGAAAGCAAAGAATGGTCATTGGCCAGTGCTCTTCTTGGCACTAACTTACTAACTACTTACAAGAAAAGTGCCAGAAAAGTGTCAGAAAGAGCCAGACCGTTTCTCAGTACCTAAAGTTTTTCCCAAAGTGCCGGAAAAGTGCCAGAGTGTCAAAATAAAAATTTGGGAGCCATGCGGTTCTCTAGAGTGCCAGATTTGAGGATTCTGGCACCAAAAGTGCCAGATCTGGCAACCTTGGTCCACAGCCTTGTTTAGAGAAGGCTGTGATTGGTCTGGTTGTGTCCCATAGTTTGCAACCATTGCAATACACGTAGAATGATGGCTTCAATGACTATTAATTTCATGACGAAGAAGGCTTCAGAACTGTTTCCACATAATGTATAAAACAGCAAAAAAGGGCAGGGCACTATACTGAAACTAAAATGTTTCAGGCTTAACAACATATAAAATGAAGTCAGAAATCGTAATAAAAGGCCCAATAGTATAGCCTGACAATATTTATGTGATAAGTGGCATGTAACTTGTGCGAAATTAATGATTCAGCCAATAAGCTCTTCATCGACCCGTATATTTCAATGGCTAAATTAGTTGTGATTATCTAAAGCACATGAGCCTAGAAGAATCGTGTTTTTAACTAGCAGGAAGCAGTTACATCATTATCAGTTATGAGCGGTGGTTCATCTGGTAGGGTAGTGCACTACCACGTGAGAGGTCCGAGGATCGAACCCCAATCCTGGCCCAATCAATTTCTCATTGCTACCCTGTGCCCACCCCGCACTGAATTGGTATTTAAGTCTCTTAAGACCCGGCGAAAAATAAAGGAGGCGAAGATAGCGATGGCAACCTTCCTCAGAATGCTGCATGCCAAGAAGAATCAGGAGCTTGGTTCCCCGACGCCTGTACCAGGCATGGGACTCACTTTACATTTTAAGAGTATATATTATTTGTAGTCTTAAAAGTGAACATTTATTTTTATTAAGAGCTTTTAAGAGTATATATTGTTTGGAGTCTTAAAAGTGAATATTTATTTTTATTGAGAGCTTATGGATTTTTTTTTAATTAGGGCCCATAAAACTGCTTCATACGTATTTTTAAGCATTTCCAGCGGTCATCTTGAATATGCTCTATATTTGTCAAGATGTACGTGTGCGATTTCCGAGAAGCAAACGTACTAAACTAAATTAAAATGGTTTGTTGGTAATCTTACCAATCATGCGAACGGTCTGATTTTAAGTTTATGCCTTGAATAAAAGTGTGTCATCTCTATTTATCACTATCAAAAGATACGCAAATTGCAACAAGGGCTTTTCAAATCGACCATACTATGGTTTGATTACATTTTGGTTTATTCTGCTAATGTAAAAACATTTCATCCTTACTGTACCACCGTATTGTTCTTAAATCTTTTTCAGGGTGATAGGGTTTTCTCATCGTTAATTCAAAAGAAAAACTGGCTGGCTTGCAACAGAACGTTTTAAAGTGCCACAAGACATACTATCTTTTAAATTCCCAATATGTCCCGTCAATCTAGACGTGATGCTAGGACGACGGGGGGTTACGGCGATCCTTCCTGGGTAACAGACTTCAACCGCGCCACCACCATCAGCAGCAGCAGAGTGCACAGGTGAGGCAGACGGAGTTATTGTATCAAGGGCTATTGAACCTTGATAAAGAGAGGGAGGGGGGTTCAGTATTCCTTGCGTTGTATCTATGTCAATTCGACCGTCCCTATCACAACTGTTAATTGTCAAGCTGAAATCTAAGCCGAGGCCGAAGACTGAGAAAACCCCCTCTTTGGCCAGCCAAAGAGGAGTACAAAATGTTTTTCTCAGTCGTTGGCCTAGGCGATTGTTTACTCCTCTTTGGCTTAGGCCTTATTCGTGAAGTTGCTGGAGAAGACTAAAGGAGAGCTGTAAATGTACAGGTGCAAATCGCCAAGGACTTAAGCTGTAATCTTAGCCATGATTTTTAGTGTGAAGATACTGGAGAAGGCTACAGGTGAAACGTTTATTTTTTGTCATTTGCATCTTTTACTCTGCTGTGTTTCAGTAAGTTTCAGTTTATGGTAGTGTCCAGAGGAATTGAAACCCTTTACCTGTTTCTGGGAATGCAGTTCTTATATGTTTGTCTTATCTTCATGAACTTAAAATGAATTTTCAAAGATTTTCTATAATAACAATGTGGTTTTCAAGACAAACGAAAACATTGCCAATAACGAGAATAAACCTTATAACGAGAGATATTTTTAAAATCAGAAGAATAATAATTTAATTACGCTAACGACTAGTTGTCAGTAATTGTAATGTATATGACTTACCACATTAAGATATAGAAGGTGTCATTATTGAATGTGGTTGGAGATGGCATGATAAATAGCTATTAGGAATTATGCAGGCAAAGCATTACTGTAAATAGTTTTCTATAATAATACTCTATTAACATGGCGGAGAGAAGCAGAAAATAGAGCACTGTGGAAGGAGGGTTTCATCCAGTAATGGATGGGCAACGCCTTCTGAAACAATGTGGCTACGTAACTTTCACAGAATTCAGGTAGTAGAGAACAGTGTGTGCCTTAAAGTCGGAACTGGTTGGGGTTCGCTTCCAAAAAGATAAAATAACGTCTCATCAAAGAGGGGAAGAGATAGTTCAGGTGTAGGTGACAGCCGGATTCTACTTATCTATCAGGGAGATCCATACACAGTCCTCCTTCATGGAACTAAAAAACTGTGTGTGATCTTGTCCTTTTGCACATCAAATTAATAGTAAGAGAGTTCAGTAGTCACCGAAATTCAATTACATAATGGTTGTCAAAACTTGAAGCAGGCTTAAGAGATGGAATGAAGAAAAAGAAGAAGAAAAACTACACAGTTCGATACCCTTATGCTGACTAACCAAGACAAAATTTTCAATTTTCTATTTATACTGGAAGTCCTTTTCAGCAAATCTCATCCTTGACATTTTCCTGGGACTCTGTAGTGGATCAGCAGCCTTTACAGTGTCTCCCTGTTCAGGCCGTTGGATGCCTTGTGAAGATGAATTAGTTTATATTTAAGGACCAGTTCCATTCCAGGGACTTTTTCACTATAATGGAGAGGCTGACGATCTAGACCTGGACTTGTATAAACCTGCCATTTTATCGCGTAGCTTGGACTAAGTCAACTGCTTATTTTGTCTTCTCCAACTGAATTCTATTCAAGAATTTCACGGGACAGAGACTAGTATGATTTCTCTATAAGTGCTGCTCTTCCGTTAGTCACCTTTCATCGAAATTTGATGACAATTCTTTTCTCCCGCTGGGATAGGTTTTCCTTTTTTATCCAGATCTTGCCAAGGGTGTGAATTAAATCTGTGGAAGTAACCAGGTTAGCCGTTATAGCCTCTAGTAATATCTCATCTGCCCTGCAACTTTCCCACTTCATAATGCCGTAATTGAATGGGTTACATGTTAGGAGCTGGTTGGTTCAACAATTCTCTGAAATGCTTTGCCCATTTTTTCAACTTTCTCTCATTTGTTATGACAGGCCTACCCGTCAGTTGAAACTTGCCGAATGGCTCTTGGCAATCATTTAGAGATTCTTCAGGTTGCCCTGTCCTGCTTTTCCTCTGCTTCTGTGGCCAGGTCCCCCAAAATAATATTTCTTATCCATTCTAATGCTTTTCTCCATCTCTTTGTCCACACCAACGCACTCCTCGCGTTTTCTTGCCCATGCTGCTCTTGTTCAACTAGTGGTCTGGGTGGTCTTCTTGATATCTTTCTTAAGATGGCTATTTCTGTGTACAAAACTTTGTCGCATGTGTCCTTTCATATATCTCGGATGTCCTACGATTGTGACTCTATGTCTGTCTCCCTGGTGTTGCAGTGGCTGAAACCTGTTCCTTAGGCTGATCTGGAAAGCACCTCTCCTATCCATGTCTCTCAGTAGTTCTACATTACACTGTGTTCGCCTGGTGCCTGGTATCTCTTCATTCGCAGTCTCAACGATGTCACTAGTCATAGGCTGCATATCTGGTAGTGATACCCTGATATCCCGGTCAAAAACAGGTATACAATCTATCTAGCTCTTCATAAAATGATCAGGAGATTTCCAGTTCACCTTGTGGATAGGTCAGTGTGGGAAATACTTCCGCTTATCACAGCTGGTTGAGGGCACACAAATATGAAAACACAATTTTTGTTCATGTCTCTAAGTTGATGTGCAACTACTCCCATAACATGCGTGCAATCTGTATTGTCTAAAGCCATATTAAATTGCGTTTTGGCGTCCATTGAGGATTGTCATATATTTAGTTTATCTCTGAGGCCAGGGGGAGAGGGGGATCCAGGGGTTCCGGAACCCCCTCACCTGCAAAAGTTATAGATGTTGATTATGTACTATTTCAGTGACAGGAGAGACCACATTTCACTCTCAAATTGCAAAAATTCGTCAGCCGACCCCTCCCCCCTTCCCCCTCCCACAACAGCGACATTGCCCCCTGTATCTTCAATGGGGATGACCCGCCCCCCTCCCCGGAACCCGTCCCTTCAGAGTTCTTGATCCGGCTCTTAAGGCTATTATTATTGTTGCTAGAAGCTCTGTTTCTTTTCGTCCCATGCATCAGGAATAGCATAAGAGTGGATGAAATTCAGATTAATCCTCTTATGTCTTGTGGCGAACTTGGCTGTGGGGATGTGAAAGTTAACAGATATTTGAAGGGCACTCGCTTCGCCTCTATGATTAGCAGTTCTCAATGCATGGGATTGAACGCCTGAATAAAATTTATGTTGAAAAATTAGATTCAACTTTGATTATGTAATCTTAACCCTTTAGGTATGGCAGACGGTCGTGGCCGAGACCCAGCTTCCGGGACAATGACTTTTGGGAGAGATTGCGGTCTCACGGTGCACCACACGCCACTGACTCACACAGAGGCAGGGAACGGATGCTTCGAGCGATCAGGGATGGAGAGAACAGAAGGATTAGGAACGAAGGTAAACTTTAAGATTCAGTAAGAATAAAGAGAGGGGCAGAGGAGCAGAGAGAGATTAAGAGAAAAAGGAAGTGTTAGGGAACCAGTAGGAGAGAGAAAGACAAAAAACAGTGAGAAAGCAGGATAGACAAATGAAGAGGAGTGAGAAAGATAGAGCGCTTAAAAGGAGAATTAAAAGATGAAAAATGTCAGATAAGTGATAGAGAAGAGAAAAGAGAGAGAGAGGGGCGTGGGAAAAAAAAGGGGGGGGGGGNNNNAGAGAGAGAGAGAGAGAGAGAGAGAGAGAGAGAAAGGGAAAAAGAAATCATCACTAACATAATCAACTGCTCTAAAAGAGAAATATCCAATGTTCATTGAACATACCCCATCCTAGAGAAAAAATTGTCAATTTGCTTTAAAATATTGTCTCTCAAACTTAATATCAACACGGGAGGACTATTAACGGAGTTTTTCAAATCATGTAACTTTGTCACAAATTCAGCAGAACAAAACGTTATGCGTTAGGAAGATTTATTAGGCCTTTCAGGTTGGGAGTGTCATGCTGAAGACTAGGGTTCGACTCCGTGTGTGTTAGGCTGGTGTGGTAGAGGCTGTTTGTATTTGTAACAGTCTTATCCCTGGGGCTGGAAATGAAATGCTGTTTTTGCTCTATTGAAGAGTCAGCTACCTCGCTAAACAATGAAGCGCCTGAAAAGGCACAGAGAATGAGAAAAAAAAATAAAAGAAACTCTCGTGTATTACCATTTGCAGATGAGGAACGTAGCCTTGTCCCGGAGGAAGTTCCTATCACTAAAAACGTTCTAACGGTCAAATCTGTGGATTTGCACGTCAACGAAAATACCCGGAGGCACCGGACATTTGAGTACGACTGCACTGAGCGAAGCAATGACCCCCGACTTGTTGTCAGGCGTGGTGAATTATTCATCATGGCCATCACCTTCCAGAGGCCGTGGCATAGCAGATATGACGACCTTTTTTTACAATTTTCCGTTGGTGAGTAAACAGTTTGGGATAATATTCTTCATTTTAATTTGTTTTCAAATGAACTCTTTCTATAAGATAAAGCGTCCAGTTTAAAAAAGAAGCAAAAGCGGTTTTTAAAGACAGTCACTTCTTTCAAACATTTGAATTTAAGTCTGAATGTCTTTTCTGGTCATCTTTTGAAGTACAAGCTGACCATGTTTTTTTTTTTTGTTTTTTTTTTTTTATACATATATGTTAGGACATTAGTGTTACACAATGTTTTAGTGGCTGATATGTCATATAATAATCCAATGAAGAGGAACTATGACCCATGCAGAATCTTTCAAACATTCACCGCATGATATCCGTGACATTAAACTAGGTCTTAAAAGCATTCGAAATCAGAATGCCTGATATGGACTACCATTTAAAAAAGCTAAATCTTATGTAACAGAAAAGAGAGTGTTTTTGTACGTTTTATATCTATTTCTTGTTTGTAACTGGACCGCCCTGTGTTGAAATTTTCTCTACCCAGCACATTCTACGGGCACAGTTAATGTCTAAACGTGTAATAGTTCTCTCATTGTCACAGTGTCAATGTTAGAAATAAAAAAAGACACTGAATACTGATGCGTTAATTTTAAATAACAATTTGCTTTTAATTTAGTAATTGTCATATTATGTTTCTTTCACGAAATTGAGTAGGCGACCAACCAGACGAAAAGGATGAAACTCTGCAGAAATTTCAGCTGAGCGAAACAGACTCTACTTGGCACACTCAAAAGGGCAAGTGAGTTTGAGTTTGTATTTGAATAATTGCTGAGTTTCCATGCATCGTCCTTACTTGTCATCATCCCATTTCCGGCACTGAGCTTCGTTTGTCGCTTTTCTCCTAACGCCCCAGCTCAGAGTGTCATCGGTTAAGACTATCTTTTCGAAAACAGCTATGTAAATAAACAGAAGCTTATTGAATAATTCAACAAAATATGCACTAATGCAGATTTATAGACACTTTTAGTGCTCTCTCCCTGTCTCTCTCTCTCTCTCTCTCTCTCTCTCTCTCTCTCTCTCTCTCTCTCTCTCCTTGTTTTGAAATAATGTTGTAGTAGGTCCAATGCTTGGTCCAAGCATCAGGGAAGCAGGCAGAAGTAGATCTAGTGTCTTGTTTGGACTTGGCATTGTTTTTCTTACTGCCTTTACTTTCGCCGGGTCTAAATAGACTTAGCTACCCATTTAGTGCTGGGTGAATACAGAGGAGCAATGAATTCTTGCATGAAGATTATGATCATTGTCACTTTTTTTAAACCTAATGTCATAAAATAACAGGCACGTTTTAATTTTTAGATGGGCTGCAAAGATCGCCAAACAAGAAGGACCAAGACTCACGATTTATGTATACACAGCACCAGACGCCATTATTGGAGAGTGGGAGTGTCAAGTGACTACTTCATTCCTGAATGCACCAAACAAGGAAAACTTTACCTTCACCGGCGTGCCAGACATTTATGTGCTATTTAACCCTTGGTGCCCAGGTAGGTGGAACCATGAAACACTGAATTAAGTCATAGGTGGCAGATGTGTCATCACATAAACGGAAGGCTGCAATTCAACAATTGATGTGAACAATGAAGCTTTCATAAATAGTGGATGTGTTCACACAGGAAGTGAAGGCTGGTCGAAGGCTGCAGTTCAAATTTCAATGTAAAGTATGTGGCAAGTTCAGGTACAAATCGATCAGTTTTACGAAAGATCTTGCAAGACTCTATTCAGAATGTGGTTTCAAGGGGAATAGATTAATTTGCTTTAGTAGGTTTAGGTAGTGTCCATTTAAATCTTCTTTCGTGTTATTTGAAATGAAACAATTGAGAAAGTATCTGTTTATAATCTTGAAATCTCTAACTTAGGCTTTAGATTTACAAAGAAACAGTAAAAAAACTCTGAGGTTATCTTTTAGTGTGCAGGAAAAATTATATACCACCATTCACCTGAGCTGACAAAGAGTCACTAAAACTAAAACGGAATTATTTTCTCTAATTCCTTAATGTTGGCATTGTTTACCCACTTGTGTGTCAACAGACGACCAGGTGTACTACACAGAAAAACCAACAGATCTGGACGAGTACGTGCTGAATGAGTATGGTTGTGTTTTCATGGGTGTGGCTGGTGACATTGGGCGGAAGCCCTGGTACTACGGTCAGGTAATTTAAGATTAAATAAAGACCCAGTTTTGCCATTCAAATCCAAACGTACCCGATTCTTTCCTTTGTTGTTATTTGTCATGATAAGTGCAGCTGATAAGTCTACTCTCTTTTTTTTTTTTCAATCTTAATTAGGATTCTGTATTCCGACTTTCTGAAAGATAAATTCTGTAGATAATTGAAGCGCTCACTATAATATCCCTCTCCAGTTTCAAGATGGCATCCTTGACATCTGCATGACTATACTGAGAATGGCGTTTGATATGAAGATTTCTAAAGACATGGGTGACGCCATAGCAGTCGCGAGGAAACTCTCAAGAATTGTAAGTTAGTGTTGATTTAAAGCCAGGTGAAGATAAATCTTGCTGAATCTATAATGATCGTGTTTCTTCGAAGGTTATCAATCTTGTCTTGATTTTCTAATTCTTCATTTTCAAAAAAATCCAGAAAATTACCTTACAATCTCCTACAAAACCCTTGTTGTGATATTATTAATTAAGTCTCTTTTGTATAGTATTATTACTTTTTAAAGTCTCTTTCACAAGTCTACAATTAGTTTTTATAGAAGTGATCATATAGAAGTATAGATCTCATTATATAAAACTATATAGAATTTAAGTCTTTGAGAAAGGGAGAACCGCAGCCTTTTTGTTTCTCCGTAATCCCATTGCCTATTTCATATATGTCTCTGACTCTAGACTATGCCTATAATGTTCTCACTCTTATTTTAAGTGTTCTGGCTTTCTGACTTCTCTAGAGATCAAAAATTAGTAAGCATGGTCTTTATATACGTTTAAGCCTTTGTATTTTATAGCTCTACACCAAGGTGATCTCTGACTTTCAGGCCCTCCGTTAGTGTTGTTTTGTTTTGATTTTTTTTTTTTAGCACATGGCATTGTGAATGAGCTGCCTTTGTTTTCCTTGCTGTTTTTCTTTTTGCGAAGGCTTCAGAGAATTCGTTGACAAAATGGACTAAGAGCTGTAATTAAAATCCAACCCTGGCTGCTTTCAAAGTGAAAACCTCTCACATCCATCCCAAGTGTTTTGCGACTGGATCACCGTCTTAACCTTTATAGCATCACATTATTAAAATGTTCATGAAT
>BLXT01008389.1:991309-1008959 GCA_019648995.1 Plakobranchus ocellatus
GGGGGGGGGGGGAGAAAGAATTGGATTACTGTGTTGGAGAGGTAAATTACAAATAATTATAGCCATTTATAGTGCAAGATCAAGATGTGCAAAGCTTTATCTAGAATTCATCACAATCCTAAACAAAATTGTATCCTTTTTTTTTTGTACTTGATAAAGTGTCCTCTGTAATATAAATTTTTGTTGCCTCTTTCTTTTCCTGTTACTGTAATCTGTAATCATGAAAGAGTTTTTGAACCTTTTTTGTATTTCAAGCAGCCCTTTAAGTGAACATTTTTTTCATTTTATACTATCTTCTCCTTCTTCCTCCTATTAACATTCTTTTCCTCCTCTTCCCCCTTTTCCTTTTCTTTGTGTCTTTCTCTTTATCTTTATCCTACCCTAGTTTTTCTGCTTTTCTTTCAAGGTTTTGAGGAAAAGATTTAAAATCTAGTCCCTCTTTATCCTTTGTCCCTCAATATCTGCTAATCTTACTTTAATCCCGTCTGGATGTAATGTAATCAAAGGATAGAATTATTCCAAATATATTTCATATGAAAACAAGTTCTCAAGATAAAAAAAATATAGAAAATTGGTTTCTGAAATCTAAACTGAAAGTCTCTTTTCCATTTCTTGTCCAGATTAAGCTCAAATTTCAAGCACAGTTAACCACGAGCCTAAAAAAAATTCATCTGTAAGAATCTAAATTAGTGCTTCATATTTATTGATTAAAAAGAAAAAAATATGAGGACCATCAGTTTAGTAACATCTGAAGCCTAGGAATTTTGTGGCAATAACAGTTTAAAATTTTTCTCTCGTTTAGGACACCAGCTGGAGAAGCTTTGAAATCAAGAAAACTCAAGCAAGACCAACATGACTTTATCCTGAAGTTGAATCAATTTTTGGTCTGTACATAACCTGTGTATGCATTTATATTCAGTCGTATTAATTTTAGACTTTACTAAGCACACATATAGTTCCTTTGTAACGTAATATGAAATTTTCTGTTTCCCACAATACTTGTAATATTTAATGTTTTTTTTCATTTGTTAAATGAGTCTTTGCCAACAGGTGCGCCTATTTTTACATGTCTTTGAAGATTGGTTCCTATTGCAGGACATACATCATTTATCCTAAGCCTTTGTTTAAGAGTTAACATTATTAAGAATTGTTCTTGATATGCATGATGTACTTACTATTAATGTACATAAAAATATCTTTACGTAATACCAATTTCTTATATGGTATTTTTTTTTCATATTTGAGAATTTCAAAAAAAATTTTAATTGTACTTTTTCTTTCTTGTCTGCTTGTTTCATTTTGTTCTTGGGATGTTTAACATTCATCGTTAACATTTTTGTTCTTCATATGCCCAGGGTCTGGATGAATTACAAAGCCATGATCTCTTCTGTTCTTACCTGTTCACAGAATATAAAGGCTCCCAAAAAGAGTTGACTGTAAGTGATTAGGTTAGCACTCTCTAAAAAGGCAAAAGCAGAGATTGTTGCTTTTGAGAAAAATGTATTTGTTTAACAAACAAAAAAAAACATTACCTTAGTTTAGGAAGCAATACTCCCTCCATTTTTTTTCATATGTTTACTTTTTAGTACTAACTTTGAAGGCAAGGGCTGGAAAGAAAGAAAAATTCACTTGAATGGAATTAATGCATAGTGTGATTAAATTTATGGCACCTAATAGCACCAATTGTTCTTGTCCAAATTCTAGCATATCTTGAACCATGAGCGAAGTTGTCAGGCCTTGCTGCTCAAGATTCAGGATTTTTACCATGGCGAGCGCTTGTATCTGCTGCGCTGTTTGAGGCATATCCTGCACTGCTGGCTTCAGGGAGAGCATGCATATAAGGTAGTGAAGAACAGGGCTGTGTTCACTTATGGCATTGCTTACTTAAAAGCCATTATTTTTTCACCTCTTTTGAGAGAAAAGATTGAGATTTCTTTGTTTTGAATCAAAGGCAACCGTCTACTTAAGATATTGTAACAGAGAGTAAACAACAGAGAAGTACATTTAATGATTCATATAGTGGCCTCTAGTTTTGCTTCAATAGTAAACAGAAAAAAGTGAATACACATGGGATGAGTTTACAATACAACTTTCATTTCTGCATTTTTTAGACATTTCATTTAATTTTACTTACTGTTTGGCTGTCATGATATTTTTTTTAAATCCGCTAAGCACTTTTTTGTCTTTATAGCTGGAATATTATTGATGATACCCCAGGATGGGTCAGAAATAAAAACATGACTTGGCAAAAAAACCCAAAAAAACAGCTTAAGCTGTAGCTCAACACAGCAATTTGGGATCTAAAATTCCTGTTTTCATTTTAGCTAGAATTTAGGAGTTTTGAACTTGTATAAGTTAATCTTCTATAAAGCAGAATGTCTTTTTATGAAAATTTTTTAGGTACTGGTTCTCTAATGTACAGAACAATACAATCAATAAGCCCAGGTTGTTTTTAATCGCTCTAGTTGATCAACGTATCAACAATTCATTGTAATGCTAATTTCAGTTTAAATTAAGGTAACTGTTTTTTACGTCAAGAGCTTCTTTATTTTTTTCAGATTTGAGAATCACTGTAAAAGTAGGAAGCAGTTCTTATATATTAAGATTTTATATATATAATATATAGAATTTTAGACTCATACATACTTGTTTATACTGAATTGCATCAGTCAGTGCAGTAAGCTCATTATTTAATTGTTGAATACTAAGCAAGTTTTTTTGTATTGTTTGTTTTTTTTTAAATAAGAAGATTGGTTCTGAAACGTGTATTATACTCAAAATTGTAAGTGTATAACCCATATTTTTATCACTCTAATTTTCCAGAATATTTTTATCGAGTTCTTGAACAAAATTCTGGACCAAAATTTGTTGGGGAAAAAGGTAACCTTGCAACTTTTATCTCATGTTCTGAAACTTCTGAATGGTCTGTTTCCTCAAATCCTGTGACACTGCTAAAAAAAAAAATGCAAAAATAGATAGGAAGTGCTTCAAAGGACAAGTGCTTAAAATAACAACTGTCTAACAAAAAAGTTGATATATCTTAGCAGTATGTTTCGTGTTTGTGTGTCTGTATGTGACATTTACAATGGCAGATGTGATTTGAGGGAAACAATTCATAGTCTTTGAGGGCAAGTTAGCATTCAGAATTCCTAAAAAAATCTGGCTACCCATAAACTTTAAGATAAAGGCGACAAACTTTAAAGCTTCATGGAAGAAATAATTGTAAGGGCTATAAAATGGGATTTACAAATTTTCACTCTGGTACTGCATGGGCAGAGACCCGAGATTAGACCGCCTGTGGGTGGGTGAGCCAGCAATAAAATCTGACAATGCAATTTTGTTCACTCTCTAACTCCTATGATTGTTCAATAATGCCCTCCAAAGCATATATTTTCTAAAGGCAGACCCAATAAGCTTTCTAGAATACATTACAGTACAAGAGTAGACTCGCACCGACAGCCATATCCACCTAGGCTGCCTTGATCTGTCATTTTTTGCCGCACTATTTACTACAAGATATGTCTGAAAGCCACAAAAGAATATATTGCTTATGGGATACCTCTTAGATTGATAAAATTGAGTCAAAGGTCAAATATTTGCAATTTGATGTAGGTAAATGCAGCAAAAAAAGTTTTTTTTTTTTCCCCAGGATGAGTTCCCATCCCTGTGTGGTATATGTTTTTTGTCATACACATTAAATTTCTTTTACTCTACTGTGCTAGCTCCTGCTGCAGTTTGAAGAAGCGTGCAGTGCACCAATGCCCACCAAAGACATCAATGGACCTCTCATGGTAATGAGGAGATTTTTTTCTCTGCCAGCTGCTCTAGTTTGTCATTTTGCAATGAAGAGAAAGCAATTTTTATCTTGTTAAGTTGATGTATTCATCATTTTTTTTTTTGCTGTATCTCATCACGTGTCAAGTATTAAATAAACAAGTTTGATGTTTTAAAAAAAGGTTCAGTCATAACAAAAGGCTAGTGGTTTTTAACCATCCTGAATTTTTATCTATTTGGCACCTGCATTATCAGTTCGTAAGCGCATGTGCAGTCAAAAAACCAAATGATTTAATTCTAGAAATCAGCGAAAAAAAAAAATAAACAATCATGGTCAGGGGCTTTTTTTCTCAGTGCTGCTTTATGCAAGCAAATACGTAGCTGTGTTTTAATACTAGTGACAACTGATTGATATTTGTATAGAAATAGAGGCGACATGATATTTCAAACAGTTGGAATGGGTCTCACAAAAGCTGTATTTTTAAGGAAGTTTTTGCATCTCCCTGTCTTCAAAGAGACACTAAAAGCATTAAATCTCATGAAGTGTGTCGACTCAAGTCTCCATCTGTAACCAGTTTTGCTTCATATATTTTGTTTGCCCATCTTGCCCAGGGTCGAGCTCAGGTGCTGCTGTGGGCCCACCAAAATCTGCGGGAGCAGGTGGAGCTTCTGGAACTTCTCCTTGTCTACTACAAGGATTTTGAGATGGACCTGCCCACTGTGTTGGATTTGTTCACCAAGTTTAAGGTACAGGATTCTTCATGCTATTGCTATACGTACAGCTAGACCAGTTAAAAAAACAAAGCATATAACTTGCAGCTAGAGTTTTAATTTTTTGATTAAGCTCCTGCTCAACATAAACCAAAGTAGTAGAGAAAAGTTTGCTCAAGTGTCTATAAGATCAAAATGCCACTGTCTGTGGACTCAGAGCTGCTTAGAGCATTTCTCAAAGGCCAAGTCCTGTTTCTGTTGGAATTGAGTGTTGATGTAGATGGTGAGAATGAGTAATCCGGTAATTTGGCGGTAATTTGGTTGATCTCAATCTTGAAAATGCCTTGCCCTGAAAGCTTGAAGTGGTGGTTGGGTAGGACTGCGTCGACAGAGCCCATTTAAGAATAGAATCAAAAGAAGTAATTGTCAGTTCCTCCAATATTTCATACAGCTTTTTATTGGTAGACAAGTAGATTTCTTGTTCTGGGTTTGGATTCTGAATTCTGCTAATGTGGGCCAGATTCACAGAACATTCTATGTCGTTTGAAGGCACAAATATGTAAAATTCAGCAATACTCCTGTCTTTGTTCTAGAACTATAGAAATTTTAAGGTGCAAAGGTTGAAACAACCTTGATTTTCTTTCTGCATAGAACACCCACTGGTTAGCCTAGCATTGAAAAATGTAATGAAATTCGTCTTAATCTTTTACAGAAGCATGGGTTTGGCTGGGGCCAAAGTTACAAACACCTTGTGGATGGTCCAATGGAGAAACTTGTACAGAGAATTGGGTGAGTCATGCATATTTGCATTTGTCACATTTGTTTATGAATTAAATTTCATTTATAAGTATATATATGCCAGTCACAATGTTGTACACCTTTCATTGCGTGTGGTTCCGTTCTTGACTTATCAAAGAGCCTTAATCTTTGAATATGCATATTGCAAGCAATTTTTCAGCTCACTGAAAAAAAAATGTAATTAAAAAATAAAGAACCTCAAAGAATGCCAGTTATTCATGTGACAATTTTATTAAAGATATTCTCAACACAGCTTTGAAGATTGTTGAGCCTTTACCTTCTATTATTATGCCTCCCTTGCAAGGAATTCACCTGCTCAAAAAACAGTTTGAATAAACTAGTTTCTGTTTAGAACTGTAATTCAACTAATTGATAAAAAAGAAAAATAAAATGTGAAATAAATAATGCATTTTTAGAAAGTTGCATTTATTTTTTGTCAAATCATGGTCTTTGCCTCAGAAAGGGGAATGTTTGTTAGCTACACAAAGATACCCTCAGTGCAGTAAACATGATGTGCATATACCCTTTATTCTTTTCTATATTTTGTATCTTTTTTTTTTTCTTTTCTCCCCAGCCATTTAGAGTTACTATTACTACTGGAGGGACTTGATGTTATGAATGCTATAGAAGTCAACCAACAGAATAAGTAAGAACCTTCATTGTGCGCATTTCTGGTTCACCTTTTTTTTTTAGCTTAGTACAGCTTTTTGTCACTCATATTTCTTTAAAAAACTCCCACGCTATATAGAAATTTATGGGCTTTGTTTTTTCAGCTACATTTCTTTCTAATTATTCTACTCTTTGGTGATTGGTCTGGGCTGTTTTTATCTGTTTGACTGAAAACAAGCTTAGATCCTCAGATATACTTCTGTCAGCCCCCATAATTCTTTTCCTTTTCCAAGTGCATTTGTATCTCTCTTTATACGAATAGTTGGCAATAGGTGGACCCCAAAATTCTGTCATTTTTTACACTTATGTTATGAACATTGAAAACCCACAATCTTAGACAGGGGAAGAGCACATGAGTACACCCGTGAGGCATAATTCATGACGAGTTCCATACAGCTACTTGACTTGTGTGGGAAAAAATAGGTCTGGATCTCTTTATTTCATGGTAAACAAACTGGTAGCTAAAAACTTCCTATTGGGATTTTGTCTTTACAGTTATGTTTGTAAGTCATCTAGTTGATTTTTACAGTAAGAAGGTACCAAAATGGCAAAAACTGATATTACCGAGGGAGCTTTACTTCTTGAACTGGTAGACACAGAAACGTAAGATAAAATGCATTAGTGAGTTACATTTTTCAAACAGAACCTCCAAAAAACATGTTGTCAGCATAACTGATGGCAAACCACCTTCTGATGATCTCTCAGAAAATGACAGTTCTAACTGTGCTTGCCGCTATGAAGAATTTATTGTAGTTCCCCCCTTCTATACACACACATTTTGGGCATGCAAAAAGTTTTTTTATCTAGAGTTAAGGCTCGTAATACTAGTGTGTTATGGCATCATTGCTATCAAAGAAAAAAAAAAGAACTAAATCAGTGTTACACTTAAACGTTCAAATTAGACAAAAGACTTGACAGAATTATTAATTGTCTTCATTGTATTCTTTTCACTACAGTCTGTCTGAACATGCCATTCTTGGAGATAGATCTGGCTTGGAGGTGAGTTTTCATAAATTATTTTTCTATTTTCTTGTAATTAGATTTCGCAGCACAAAAGCAGCTATAGTAATTGTATAAATTTCCACCCTGATGACTAAATACTTTAATATCAGCTACATCAGTAGGTCTGGATCTCTTTATTTTCATTTCAAAGCAGCAAAAGACAGTTTTAGTATGAGTCTGAACCTAAGCCACAAGATAGTGCCATACATAATTTTTTTTCAGTAGCATCAATTTTTTTTATCATGGTTTTACTTTACCTTTAAGGCTTTGAAGAGAGCGAAAAAATTAAATCAAAACATCTTTTCACAGAAAATGGCATCTGCAATGTCTCAGCTTGGGTCTGAGCCGATTCATGGCCCATTGCTCCTGGCCTGGTCTGTGTTACAGTATATCCGAGGAGAAGCTGAGCAGGCTTCTCGGGCAACTGCGGAGGCTGCAGACAGCCTGACACCAGAGCAAGGGAAGACTGGCAATCTGGTCAGAGTTGCACAGAGGGTGGGCAATCAAGCCTTGCAGCTTAAAGTGTTCGATTTTCTAATGGATATGCTGGATACAGAGCCTTTTTGTGGGCAATCGGTGAGATTGTAGCCTGATGGCAATGATTAAGGCAAGGAGTTTGTAGCTTCATTGTACTGAGTTAGGCCAGGGGTTTGTAACTTTATTGTACTGAGTTAGGCCAGGAGTTTGTAGCTTTATTGAACTGAGATAGGTCAGGAGTTTCCAGCTTGATAGCAATGAGTAAGGCTAAGGGTTTGTAGCTACATTATACTGAAGCCAGGGGTTTGTAGCCTGATGGCAAAGAGCAAGGTTGTGTGTTTGTAGCCTGATGGCAAAGAGCATGGTTGTGTGTTTGTAGCCTGATGGCAATGAGCAAGGCTAGGGGTTTGTAGTCTGATGGCAATGAGCAAGATCATGTGTTTGTAGCCTGATGGTAATGAGTAAGGCTAGGGGTGTGTGGCTTGATGGCAATGGGCAAGGTCATACGTTTGGAGCCTGATGGCAATGAGTTAGGCCAGGGGTGTAGCCTGATGGCAAAGAGCAAGGTCAGGGTTTTTTAGCCTGATGGCAATGAGTAAGGCCGAGATATAGTAGTCTGATGGAAACGAGTCAGGCTGAGAGATAATAGTCTGATGGCAATGAGTAAGGCTGAGAGATAGTAATCTGATGGCAATGAGTTAGGCTCGGGCAGGCTGCCTTAGTGGTGAAAACAGAAGATATACTTGGCTTAACTGCAGTGGGAGAAGCTTAATTGATAGACAATCTCTTTTAGGAAAGGATAGATTTGAAAATAACAGTCTGCACTTGTTGAAAGAGCTATGAAGAACCAAAAAACATATAGTTATTTAAAGCCTGAATATGTTGCAGCATACAAGAAAGAAAGTGGGAAGGGAATTGTCAAAAAAAAACAAGGTCAAAGAAAAATTACTTTAGAAATAAAAAATGAAAATAATAACATAAATTTAAAAAAAAAAAAAAATGAAGGTACAGATAATTCTCAAGTATCTTTGAAAAATTTACTGAGAAATGTTTGATAAGGTCATGAAATGAAATGATTACAGTTATTCAATTGCTAGCATGTTTTATCATTCAGGATCTTGCGTCCATTGCCCACTATCTTGTGTACTCTATGTTTCTGGCGCTCCTGTCCTTTTACCATGAAGACAGTCTGGGAAACACAGAGGTAAGAAAGAAAATGTGTCTGTAGATCAGTCATAATGAGTCGTGTTTTGCATAAAGAGTTATCATTATTAAGAGAAAGAGATTTTTGTGGAATGATCCTTTGAATGCTTTTGTAACTTATTACCTTACATATTGGCACTGAAGGAGAATAAGTTCCATCTAAACTAAATTGTGCCAAGGCTCATAGAGTTGTTTTAGCTTTAAAATGTTCACATTACAACTTGGGATTCATTTGCATTGGTCTAGAGACATAATAATGAGTGCTTCTAGTTGTCCACATTGCAGTGGATTTCCGCATTTCAGTTTTCCGTGGAATTCATCTAAGTGGTCGCAATAATTTCATTTATTTTAAATGCTGCTTCATAAGAATACTTCATTCTTTTAGAAGTGAACAAGATATAAGTTAAACTGATGCCAAAGTGCCTCAAACTGGTTTTATTTGCAGTCCCTTTTTAATAATGTTGTGGAAGAGACACTAAAGTCTATTTTTTGCTTTATATTGCTTATAAAAAAATTGAAGTTGTATTATTGAAAGTACCCATATCTAAAGATATAATATGTTTATGCTTAATAACTGCTTGTGAAAAATTAAAGTGATACTGGTGAGAGTACCCGGTAGTACCCATATTTAAAGCAAATGTTTTATTTTACAACCTCAGCATAACCAGGGCAAAGATTATTTGGCAAATCAGATGTTAGTTCAGGAAAAGGCCTTTGCCCGAGACGTTGATCTCAGTGCAAATTGAGCTTATTCTTATTTTTTGCACAATTCTAAATTCTTATGTTTTTAAGCACCTGAGAGACTATTTAACAAATAGCATATACTTGGTCTTTAACTCATTTGGCTTATGTGCTTCTCACTAAGAATTCAATTGAGGTAAAAAACACATTTTGACAGATAGAATACTTGTGTCCCAAGCCCTTCAAGGGGTAAAAAAATTATATATAGTGTAAAATAGTTCAAAATCTTTGTGTGCATTTTTCACCCCTCCCTTCCAGGCGTTGTATCACATCACATCAAAACTCTTCAAATGGGAATTTGTGGCTGATAGAAACTGGAATAAGGTAAATATTTTTATAGAAACTTCTCGGATATGTATGATTTGTTTAGTTTCATGACATTTTGTGGCAGACAAAAATGCCGTAAGTATTCAGTAGCTCGCAAAATGGCTAGTGTTGTGGCATCGGCTGGCTTAGAATGAAAATCCTCAATTACAAGGATTAAAAAGCAGAACTTTCTAAAGATGTTTTACGTACTTTTCTGGTACATATTGCATTTCCAGTTTTTGCTTATTTACTTTTAATTTAGGATTTCATTTGAAATCAGCCATGCACATTATGAAATTGATTAATTTTGTTGTTTTGTGGTTCTGCTACACATATAAAATTATATTCCTTATTCTGTATGTGTTTTACACAGAGATTATTTCATAACACGTAAACTAATTGTCCAATACTCCTTTATACCTGTGATGCAGGCAGAATTGTTCCCCACTTGTAAATGTATCATTTTTATCTGTCAGATCCATGCATGTCCACCTAAATTTTGTTCTGTTTTTTGTTTCACGATCTTTTGTTTTTCTCAAAAAAACCAATAAATTGATCTGTTGTAAAATGTTTGTGGATCTTTTCCAGGCAGGTGGACCTGAAGGTTTGTCTGTTTTGTACGAGTCTTCAAAGCAGTGGTTTCCGCTAGACTTTGTGTGCTTTGTGCAGCTGAATATTGCGTTAGCAAGTGCCAGTCCTTACAGCGCTCAACAGGTTTGTAATATTGTCTACACATCAGTGGGGATAAATATCAGTAGAGCTGCCAGTCACACATTTCTGTAATTACTGCTGTAATCAGGTCTATATTACTGAAGCATTGAATTGGAGTGAAATATATTGAGCTCTAGTTTAAAAAAAAACAACTAATACCTGTTGTGAGCTGCAATAGCATTGCCCTTCATATGCATTATCATGAGACAAAAGACAAAAAAATCGTTAAAGTGGAAGGGTTTTGCTCTGTAGCTTGTTGATATTTGTAATGCTCTTTCTCTTCATTGCTGTAGTTTTGAGTTTTAACTCCTGTGATTTGTTTTTAATAAGCTACACTGCACTGTATATTATCTGTTCAGCATGTGCTGTGTCCACTTTTCCAGCATTTTAATCACTTTCATCTATTTATCTTCTGATGTTAGGTGAAGAGAGAGCTTTTGAGACTCCAAACTTACACTGAGGCTCTGGACAACAACCGAGCACAGGATCTGCAGACAACCACAGAGCAAGGAGTGTTCATCCTACGCAGAGACAAGCGCCCTTTCCAAAACAGTCAGTGACGATTGTAGTTGTGATAACAATGTCAAAACAAAGGAAAAATAACAGTTCCAGTAAAAGTTACAAAATAAATAAATTTTTCCCAAGATTCAATATTATTGTAATGGGCATTATGACACATAACTTTGCTTATTTAATACAATGCTCTCCACTAAGTATGAGTTGTTAAAAAAGTCTTTCAAAGTGGACAGCATCGGCATACGCATGATTTAAACTTGTGACCTTTCAACTTTGTATTTGAAAGTCAACCATTAGATCATGGGCAACCCCCACCAATAATTTCATTGATAAAAAGGACAGCGGGGTTGGATGTATTTCTATTACGAGTTTCTCACTATCATAATTTTTTTAACTTCAGCTGGTAGCTGTAGAAACAATTTCAATTTTCAATTAAGATGAAAAATAAATATATCTCATGCCAGTAGCGATTCTTCCTCTACTCAAGATTTTGCTGTAAGGCCAATATCTCCATGCTAAAATTATTTGAATGGCTGTATTTACTCCATTTTTTTCCATGGAAATGTGAAATCCATATAATGTTGCTCTTAATTTTTTTCTTCATGAAGTGCTGAAAATAATAAATTGCAGATAAATGTACAAAACTGGTTCTCTCCAACTATTTTTTGATAAATGTATTTCCTTATACTTCATACTTTTGTATGTTTTCAGGTTCCTTTGTCATAGAGCACAAGAGTAAGGGCACAGTTATCAACACTGCAGGTAAGATTTGGTTTATGTTTATATATTTCCATGTTTGCATAAAGTAGCCAGAAAAGAAATATAGCAACTAAGTTAAAATAATCTCAGACTTCTGTGTGTAATGCCTTTATAAAATGGGATGTGGCAATGACAGGTGTCATAAATGTTTATGTGCAGTATTTTACTTTTCAATATGCAAGCGGTCTCTTAACCTTTGAACAAAGTATGACAGTATTTGATACCAGTCCAGGTGTGCAGGATCCAGGAGGTATGAGACCTAATTGCTCAGGGTTGATTTTTCCTAAAAAGCAAGTCCCTCTATAAGGTGACGCTTTCACAGTTGCATTCCTGTGTTGTTTTCTCAAACTCTGTGTTTGGATCACAAAACCGAAAAGTTAATTGTTTTCACATTTAACACAGGAATAGAGCCTATTTTATCAAGTATATTTAATCCTCTGCCACTTAACTCAATAAGGGCACAGCGGAAACAGGTGTCAGATGGCATCACAGGTCAAAGAGATGCATTAGACATTGTTGTCTTCGCCAATGAATAATTAAAAAAAAAACTTCATGCTATTAGGGCACAGGGTAAACTTTTACAAACTACCAAGTATTTTGTCAATTACAGGACAGTCATGGGCAAGGAGTGCTTGTCCTGCATTGAAATAATTTGTCCCTGTAAACTACTTTATGACCTTTGATTTTTTTTCTTCTTTTTACTGCTTTCATAAGATTTGTTATAAGCAAACATATTAATTTTCTGTAATTTTATCTGCCACCCTACATTTTTTTTCCCCATTCCTGTCCTACCTTCAAGTCCTTTTCCATAACAATGAACAATCTTGGATAGACTCTTACTGAACCCGTCACCTAATGTGTAAAGCACTTGCAGCTAGGATTGGTCCAAGTTGTAATGATGCATTGTATATCATGGAGCAGGCCAAGTATAATCACCAACCCACAAAGTCGGCAATACATCAAAGAAACCAAAGATAAAAGGGTGATAGGAGTATTATTATTATTGCTTTTTTGAAGGAATGCGCCGCAGTGTGAGTGGAGTGAGCCACATAATAAGGTGGAATTGCCACTTCAACGGCTGGCAGATGCTGATGGGAGAAGTGCAGGAGCTGCTGGCTCAGGTCGCCCAAGGTGCAGGTCAGTATATACACAAGACTGATTGTTTTGAGAAGAATTTGTGTAGCTCATGTTAAATAATGTGAGCAATGTCTCAAGCCTAACTGCCAACCCTCTACGTTTTCCAAAGATTGTCTCTATTTTTTGTGCCACTTTCAGACCTTAAGATACCAGTTTTTCGGATTCTATAAAGATCACTCATTGATTTTTTTCTACAAAAAGCAGTGCAAATTCTTCAAGTCCTCGTTTAAGTATATTCCCGAAGTAAATTTTAGAACTAAATTTTTTTTTATTCTCGTGGCGACCTGTCCTGTCCTTAGAAAAGTTTTTTTGCTAGTAGTATGTGAGAGTAACAAATAGACATGAGAAACAATTTTAATGTCTCCTGTTTTTTTTTCTTTTAATCATGATGACTTTTTCCTTGAATCTGCTGACTGATGCTGTCAAAAAGGGGATAGCAATTAAATATGATTAGAATCATTCTTTTGTTTTACCTAGTAAACCCCTGTTGTTGATATTTTTTTTCATTCCAAGTTTTAACAAATTTGAGATTGGCAGCTTTGCTCAAGGCTCATTAGGCCAAAAGTTTGTTAGGCAACCAGAGTAATTCAGGTACAAGTCACCCTAGGTATTTTTGCACCAGTCTTTAAGATATTTTTATTCTCTCAAAAAGCTGAGGAAAGGCCATTCGTCAAACTTCACTTATCAGTTGACAATATTAAGGTGCCGACAATTTAAAAAAAAAAAAAAAAAATCAAAATTATAAGTGTTTGCATCATGCACATAATTCAATGTGTCCAAGTGACTTGTGCTTAATTAACCAGCTGCCTCACATCTGAGTGCAGGACTGCCAAAGTCAAACGAAAAATAGCATTATCCATAGACTTCATACTGACAACACTGCTATCATTTGGCCAAGGCAGAGGAGGAAAACTGGTTTGCACTGATACGGCATACTGGTTCTAATGAAATGTGGGAGATTCTCATGTCAGCAGAGTTTGTTAGCTATAAATATAGTTGGCAGCAAAAGGTGTTAGTGAAGTATGGAAGCAAAAATAAAACTGCCTACAACTGCTCATACTAGCAAATAAAATGTGATGAATGAGATAAAATAATATAAAACTAATTTCCAGTGAGCTACTGTTTGTGTTAAAGAGAAACATGCTCAAGTTTTTTTGTTTTTTTTTACATGTAAGAATAAAGCATTTGTAGAGAATGCCTTCTAAATCTATTCTTTTAAGTCCATTTGCACCAAGAATAACCAAGAAAATAAATAAAATTGTTCGCTTAGGATAAGTGGTTAACTTGGTAAACTGCTAATAAAGTGCATTTGTTTAGAAAGCAGTTTAAATGAGGAATGAGGCACAAGTGGTAAGTGAATCAGCTATAGGTTTTCACATTAATCACAATGTTGGTTATTTGTCTCATTTATGAGAAAAATTGTGTTGGGCCATTGTTTTATTTTTGCAATTTTTTTTTTTTTTTTTGATAATCAGATAAAGTAATGTTTTTAAAAAAAAACTTTGCGGACCAGACAGAAGGAAGGGAAAAAATCCAAAATCAGTGTTCTGCATATGAGTGCTATGACTATGACAGATATATATATATTTTTTTTCAAATAACACAGTTTCAAACTGAAAATTATGATAGACAGGATTTGTCCAAAATGTAAGGTCCATTGTTTTTTATCACAGGCATGGTTCAGACAGAGCAGCTGCTGAAAGCCACCATGGTGATGGAGCTGGTGAAGGAAGTGCTAACCTCTGACCCAGCCTCTGTGCCAGAGTTCAAAGAGATTTTAGAACTAGGCTACCAACTTATTGCCAGGTGGTCTCTTTTTTATGGCTTTTTTGGTTGTTTTTTCTCTTTTTTGTTGTTGTTGTGTTCTCTTTTTTTTCTTTTCTTTTTTTTTTTTTTTTTNCACATGTAGAATGTTCCATGGCAATATTCTAAATAGTCTCCTTTTTTTCAGCGCTTTTCTCACGGCTTTGCTTGCTTTTTTTTTTACATTAATTTTTTGTAAATGGAAATGGTTTGGACTGGAAAAAAAAATACATGAGAGGAAGTGCTTTTTTATAAAAAGAGTAACATAGGTGATAAGAACGATGGTGATGATGATAAAACTAGCCTGTAACAACTATCCACTCAACATTTACAGGTTTGCAGTGCTGAGCCCATGTCCACTTGAGTTGGTTGCACATACTATACAGTGCCTGGCCTGTGCCGTGCCACAGTTACATACTGAGGTAGGTCTTGCTGCCCCCCTGTCTGTCTGCCTCCCTTCCGGACCTTTCACCCTCTCTTTAACTCTCACTCTCTCTTCCACTCTTGTTGACTGGTTAAATACAAAAACCAAACCTCGCCCTCTTCCTCCCCCTTCGCTCGTACTGTTCTCACTCAATTCTGTAATGTTATTTTACCCTAAAACTTTCTAGCACTGTTTATACCCAAAGTTACGGAGAAGATTGCAATTCTGTAACTATGATTTGTTGTTTTGTGTGGTCTCAGGCTATTTTTCTATCATTGCCTGCATTGTGCTCTTCATAGTTGTATCACTTTGTTTTGTGCTTTATCAATCTGTTATTATTACAATAATTTTTTTCTTTAATATGGTAGACAAATCTGCAATAATTTTGTCAATGTAAAGTTAGCATGATTGATGCATCTACTTGTATTTCAAAACTTCATTTCTCTTGGGGTGTATAGAATAAAAAAGAAACGACAGGCCCAGTGAGGGGTATAGTAGGGGATTATACTTGTAAATTTCCAACGGAAGGGGACAATTTTTGATTGATGATTTAAGCTGCAGTCAGTTATGAAATTTTCCATTATCTTTGGTGCAACCGCCATGCTTCATGATTGCTTGGAAAGAGTAAGTTTTTAGTTTTAAGTTTGCCACCGTTTGTCTATAAGGAGGCTAAAGGCTCCCCATCGCCAAAAATTGAGAAGTGGAGTGAGCAAGGAGGAAATGGCTGTAGTGAAATCTGGTTTTGTGAAATGCATGAGTGAAGTAGCACTCCATGAAGCCATATTGGCAAGTGAAAACTGAGGAGGTGATAAAAAAAAATTATTATGAGTATACAGCTTTTAGGAGTTTTAGTTTGTCATGAAGGGATTGAACATCTTGCTCTCCATGGTCAAATAAAGAGGGAAAAAGTCATAGCTAGACAAAGAATACTATTTTAAACTTTAGAATGGGTCATGAAAAGACATGCGTGACAGGAAAGACCAAAATAACATAAGAATACAAACCTGAAAATCTGTTATAGAACCTTGATGCCAGTGTCTGCTCTGAGATCAGGCAGAAACGTTCTAAGTTTTATATCTGATAAACTGAATTTTTTTTTCTCTATATTTCATCCAGGTCTCACATCACTTAAGACAAACAGGTTTCCTGCCTTTCCTGATGGAAAACATAGATGATTTTTCTGAAGTTTTGAGGTAGAAATGTTCTTATTTAATTTATTTGTTTGCAAATCTTTTTTTGTATCAGTAGAGTTGTGAGAAGGAATGCTCCAATTTGAATAATATTTTTGTATTGATTGTAAAGAAAATGTTTTGCTTTTTATTGAATGGGATAACTAGTTTTTTTGAGAATGCGTTGTCATTAGCATTAGAATAAAGAAATGTTTTGTGCTAATATGAGTTTTAGCAGAGCTGTACTCAATTTCATCTTGAAGTTTTCAGGAACATAGTCTTCAGATGAATTTTAATAATAATACATATTAGGAAAAAAGTTAACACCTGGGCTTCCACATTGTTAAGGTGTACATGTCAACAGTTACATTAAGTTTGAACCTTTTTTGTATGAGCAAACCATCCTCACAATGATCTGTAAATCTCCCTGTTCACAGTGGTGATGGTTTGAACCAAGGCCTGTATGGAACTGTCCTAGCTGAAACCGAATGTGCCCAGGGGGTTTACATGGTCACCATGGCGACACTAGATCTGCTGACTCAACTTGTACAGGTAGTCTTGCTTCTTAGAAAAATTTTTTTCTTTCTTTTTAAATATTTATTTTAAGAAAAACTGTAAAATTATTGTATGCTTTTGTAAAGGGAAAAAATTTACCTTTATTTTTGAAAGCTTGAAGGCAGTGCTTCTGTAAATTATTGTAAAAATGAAAAAAAAAGACCCTGTTGTATATATTTATCTCGTACCTTGTGGCAACCCATAAGATATTTTTGTGGAGGAAAAGTTTTCTAGTTTCTTTTTTTTTTATTTTGTTTTGTTTTTGTATCAGATTTCTTGTAACGTAAAGGAAAGGCTTGCAGTAGTTAATAGGACATTAAAACTTATTCAGATGGTTTTGAGGAGGGGGTGGGGGGAGGAACAGTTAATCCTTATTTCTTTGACCGTTCCTGATGCAAAAGATCTCATTTGTGTTGATATGAAACATTTTTTCATCTTGTAATAACATTACGCTTTTGATTTTAAGATTAAAAGCTTTTGCGTTTTTATTGGAGGGGTAGTCTTAGCATTTCTGGCTTCATAATTAATGTAAAATGTGAATTTGGTTCCAGGCTTTGAAAACTTGTCCCTTTGCTGCAAACTTGGCTGTGGTAAATTTAACCACCAAATATTTGTTTTTTTCTGTGCCTCACTCAGGCTTCCTGCAAGGAGGGCAATGAGAATGAAAATCTGGCAGGTGTCTTATTTATCCTGAGAGAAGTATTCCCTCGATACTACAAATGGCGATATGTGGACATTGGTCATCGGAAAAGTATAGGTACAGTGGCAATAGAAAACTGAACAAACGGGTCTAAAAGTGATGTAATTAATTTCATAACTTGAAGCGGATAGCAAAAAAAAAAAAAAATAGAAAACTGAACAAACGGGTCTAAAAGTGATGTAATTAATTTCATAA
>BLXT01008389.1:1017289-1036989 GCA_019648995.1 Plakobranchus ocellatus
TTTTTTTAGGTTGCAATGTTTACTCAACCTCTTATTTCTTCAGCAAGTCGTTAGAATTTTCTAGCAAACTACAGGCAAAATTAAATAATTGAATACTTTGAACCAGGCATATTGATACAGGATATGTAGCTAAAAGTGAGCAATTTAGCTCTGTCTCTGTATAGAGTTTCGTTTCTCCCCACGCAGGATATCCAGCTGAAAGTGGGCATTTTGGAGCTTCTCTCTGTTTGTGTTGACTTTCAGCCAGGGCTCATCGAGATATTCCTCAATGTTCAAACTCAGCATGGAGACTCAAGTCGTACAGATGTTAATAAAGTATGGTAATTGCTTCACAATATAACTAAAGTTATTAATCCATGTCAGCTACAGGAAATTTAACCACACAATAAAATATTTGGCCTGAATTTTTAAAATTTTTTCATAAAGAAGCATAGTTCTTATGTGCATGTTGAAAAATTTATATTTTTTTTTCTTTCTCGGTTTTTTGAAAATATATGCAGGAATGGAACCAGCTCTCGTTTTAACAAACTGTCACTACCAAATCCCAAAGAAATGCAATGGTGATATGCAACTTTAAAGAAAAGAACTAAGAAAAAGAAAGTGAAGCAAAATCTGAAGTTCAGGAAACAAAAATTTGGACCAATTTGGAATCAAATTTTAAGGAAAGACTACAGAAATAAACCTTGACAGCATAGAATGGTTAACTGCTTTCACTTTTGGATTCTGTTCATCTGTATTTACTCTGAAGTTGGCTGAAAAGAGCAATTCTAGTATACCATTTAAAATGGAACAACACAAACTGATAGATTTTGTGACAAATAAAAAGTATAGAGTATTATACAAAAATGGAATTAAAACAATGTCACTGTGGTCAAATCCAATTTATGACTTTTATAGTAGAATTAAGCTTGCCATCTCAATTTAGGGAAAGTAAATCCAATTTTTTTTTCATTTACTTGGGACAAATGTTTAGGATCACATCTAATGTCAAAAAGAGTTTAGATCTATGTCTTATTATTATGATAATAAATAAAGGCCTTTTTTACAACTTTATATAAACTCAAGATTAGACCCTATTTGTTGATCTGCTGTAGCCAATGGAATCGTAGTATTGTCCTAGATTTAACACTATCATTGCTGTACTTCATTTGGCCAGTCTAGGTCTATGTTTTGAACAAATATGATGAAATCCGTATCTAGATCTATGTTTATCAAGTCAACAAAATGGCTATGCATGAGATCTGATATAAGTGTAAATTTAACTTGGTCTGTCTGTTCCAATTTTTTTAGTAATTGAAAGCATGAGCAAATTACTGTTGCAAATCAGGTGTAATACTTAAGTTGCCCTTGCAATTTTACCAGACTGGGAGATCTTTGTAATAGGTACGCATAATTATTATTAGAGTAGATATAGAAATACATCTTGATTGTTGGCTTCTTCTCGAGTAATATGTACTTATATTGAAAATTTAATTTATATTGGTAATAAAAAAAGATTTTTTTTTTTGCAATATAGTGTTGGTGTATACCTAAATTTTTAAAAATATTCCTGCATTTTGAAAAAAAAGATCCTCCTGTTACAAAAGGGAAAAGCCCAGTTGAGTATCAGTGAGGTAATATTCATGCAGATTTGGATAGCAGGAGTAGATCCATGTAAAAAAAAATTATGTGTCTCTTCACTCGGTTGTGAATGAACTTAATTTGTTGATGGGTGACCACTTTTTTGGCGATTTTGTCATCATAGTTATGTTCGAAATTTATTTGGTTAATTTAGACAGCAAGGATGCACCCAAAACTGATTTTTTAAACATAAAGCAGTACTTCTTATGCCATCACGCTCACTAAATCAGAATTTATGTATTAAAGAGTTAAATTTTTTTAAATAGGACTTGTAGAAAATGGTTCGCATATAACTATGATGACAGCCCACGTTTTGGCAAACCCTCATATGTGTAGAGGTCTGACAAAATGATTCGAAATGTGGTTTTGCATGATTGACTTTAAATGAAAATCATGAATAAGAGGGGTGAAAACTACTCATCTCTCTATGTGGAAAACTTTCTATACACATGTAAAAGACTTTCTGTACATAAAGCATTGAGACTTTTACTTCTTTACTTTATTTTGAGTTGATCTCAGTGATGCACACCCGCAACTCAACTCATTTTGTCAGATTGCTACACATATATCCTTATCATATCTCAGTAAAAAATAGAAAAGCCCTCATTTGCATGCAGGTTAAGACCCTCACTGCCATGAGATCCCAATATCTGGACTGGACAACTATCTGCATCAGTTTTTTCATTAGGATCATAATCTTCCAACTTGTTTGTGTCCATCATTCTAAGCACCTGGTACATCTTAAATCCTTGGTGACAGATTAGATCTCAAAAGGACTTTTGAAATAAAAGCCAAGTCAAATTGATGCGTTTTAATCAAACAAAATGCTTTAAAAAGTTGAAACAAGATCTTCTGCAAATAACCGGTTTATGAGAGGCAATCAGTGTTGTGCCATTGTTTTTAAGATTGGTAAAAACAAGGATTTTCAGTGACTTTTAAAGACTGCTTGTGGAAGTAATAGTCTACCCAGTTGTCTATCCAACAAGCTGTGAAATTATATTCAGGCAGATTTTCTGAAGCCTGACGACACATACAAAAAAAAAAAAGTTTGATGGTTTGCATGTTTTAATTAACAAGGAGTAATTCTCAGAATGACCCATTGCTTTTCTCCTTTTTCCAGCCTGAGGTGAAACATGGGCGCAACAGTTGTCTCCCCGTGCTGCTGAAGCTGATGGAACAGAGCTGCCAGTACAATGTCTACTGCCCTCCAGAGCTTCTTGCTGCCTGCATGGAACTTGTGCATGCTCTTTGGGCAGGCCTTAGGGAAACGCCCATGGCTGTTCTCAGGCAGAGGCAAGTCTCTCTCCCTCTCTCTCTCTCATCTCTATCTCATTCTCTCTCTTTGTCTCTCACTCTGTATTCTCTGTCTTTTTGATTCTGTCATTTGTTTCTCATTCTCTCTCTCTTTGTCTCTCATTCTCTCTTTCATTTGTTCTCTCTCACTTTCCCACATTATAACTTTCACTCCCCTCTCTCTCTTAATGTAATCTCTTTCTCTTTCACCAGATTGCAGGCACCATGTTATGGAGGCTTCAGGGTTTCCAATATTTGCTATTTTGTACCTGCCTCTTGAAAATAAAATTTTTACTGTTTATACCACAGTTTTCTATTTTCATTTGTAACAGTGTACACGTTTCTTGCTCTGATAATGAATTAGATCAAAAATATCACAGACCCACTTTTATCCTCAAATTTAAGTTCTGCTTCCTGCCTTCATCCTTGTCCGTTTCACTATGCTTTTTTTTGTGAGCTTCTCTCAATCTCTCTTGGCCAACCACATACTTAACTTCTCTAATCAGGGGCGTTGGTTGCATGATGGCTAATGAAAATGACCTGTGCTGTGCAGGGGTAATTCTGTATCGAGTTTGATGTTGAGTCTACCTCTGGTGCTGGAGTGTTGGTGGCACAGTCGATAGAGAATATGCTCTGAGATCTGCAAGGGCCCTTCTAACGTGAGTTCAAGCCCTGCCACCAGGGCCCTGGCCTGACGGAGGGTCCAGAAGCCTGAGATCACCTTGCGGTTTATATTATATGCTGTATTTACAAAACCAGAATCTTTCAAATCAGAAGCCTTGGTGAGAATATTGAAATTTTTGTTATTGTTGTTTTAAATAATGGCCCTTTTCAGTTGGAGAACGAAACCTCAAAATTTTTTTTGGAAATTTGAAAAATAGTTTTAGAAAGTTCAATTCAATATGAAATATTGTAAAGTTCTAGTGGATTGTAAGTAGAATATCAAAGCTTTTAGAAAAATGAAAAATGGATCATAATCATTAATGTCTATTTTTACGTCTTTTCAGTACTTATAGAATCGATGTTTTAACATTGGCAAATTAAAAATCTACATATCGGTTTAAAAGATTGCATTTTTAGGCAGTATTTATGTCTTAAAGATGTAAGACCTTACTTATAGAAAAGCACAACTTCAGTCAAAAAAATAACTATTTAGCTATATCCTTTGCATTAGAAAAAAATCTTTTCCTTTTTCTTTTTCTTGCATTTACTTGATGAATAATATAGTTACTAAGGATTATCAATTTCTTTTTCAATTGAAAGATATGTGAAGCAGTTCCATAAAATAGGTCGAATTGCGGCTTTGTGGCTTTAAATGAAAACCATTAACTAGAGAGGTGAAAACTACCCACCTCTCAATGCAGAAAACTTTCTCTAGACATGCTTAAGATATGTACCTAAAGCATTGCGTTTTTTTTACTTTTAGTTGAGCTCAGTGATGCACACCTGCAACTCACCTCATTTTTTGAGACTGCTACACATATGTGGGCCCTCAGATCTCTTAGGCCCACTTTATTCTTGTGAAAGGGTTGTCTGCCTTGCACAGCCAGTGACACTTAAAATGGGTACAACTCGCTAAAATTTCACTTTAAGAAAATAAAAAAAAAAAACATTGCAGCTTTTAGTTCTGACAAATAAAATTATCAATTTGTTTTACCCCTTGGAAGCGGAATAAGATCTTCATCAATCATTTAATTTGATTGTGTTTGTTGCAGCGGAACTTTCTGGCCGAGTGTCCTGCAACCACTGAAGATGGATGTGCCAGCTGTAGAGGAAGGTGACCAGGTCTCCCTACAGGTCAGAGTTCAAGCATAATTGATAGGTCCACTCAAGATTAGTCACTCTTGGTTGACATGGAGTTTTCAGTTACGTAACATTTGTTTATATCAAGATGTGTGCCTCATTCATAATAATTCGACGGATTGTGGTGTCATCTCTGGAGTGATCAACTTGAAATGGTGGGGCAATCTTTCCTTATCCTGTCTCTAACTAGTCTTAATACCACTGAATCAGAGTGTCTTTCCATTCTTGACCCACCTGCTCAACCCTCCATTGTGTTTTTGCATAGTGAGTCAAGGCATTTTTAGTGGCCAAAAACGTTAATTTCCTTTGTTTTTTTTTGTGCAAGTTTTAATTGATTCATATTTAAACCTTCAGTAACAACAGACACACTTTGTAACTTCATGAAAGAAAATTAGATGTGGACAGTATGGCATTTCAAGATTTAGAAAATGTAAAGCAAATAAAGGCAATCAAAGTTGCTATCCTATAAGCCAGAAAGGAGTATATTTTGGCTTTAAAATTTTGAAAGTTCTCCCCTGGATGAAAAATTGAGCTCTCTGTATTTTTTTTTTTTTTAATTTGGCCTAGAATGTAGCCAAAAGTGGAAAATCCTTCCTCTAAATATGTGAGAAATGTTTGAGTGATGTGCAAACAACTTGCCAAAGTCAGAATTTGCTGTTAAGTTTGCCACTGGCACTTAAGACTTTTAAGAACCTTATGATGCAGGGTGCGGCTTTTACTGTTCAAGCTGCAGTACACAGTTTTCGATTGATAAAGAATTAAATAATTATAGGATAGGTACCACTGAAAACCCCATTGTGCAACACAAGATTAAACATTATATATGAAAGATTGAAAAGATTTTTAAAGGATAATTTGAAAAGCAAGCCTAAAGGTGCTGAAAATTTTGCTTACAACCTTTATTTGTGATTAGTTGAATGTAATTGTAAAAGAAATCTTAGGTCGGTTTTCAAATGTAGATCAGTCCTCATTTTTTTATGAATCGTTTTGAAGGCAGCAAGTTTGTCGCAAGATCTGCCAATTTGGAATGAAGAGCTGAGCAGCAAAAAAAGAAAGTTTTGTTTGTTAACTTACTTTAGATGCTTTACAGTACGACATATTAAAAAATAACAAAAGCTTTGCTTTTTTTTTTTTATTTCTGAATATCAGGCAGCCAAACTTCACTCAAAAATCTGTGCTTTCTGTATGAGGATAATTGCTCTGGAAATATTTGCAGTGGCTGAGTGAGTTCTAGTTTATCTTTTTTAAAAAATTTTTTTCAAACATTTGTGTTTTGTATGCTGCTCTAATGCTGAATTTTTAATACTTATTTGTAAAGTATTCAGAAAAACTATTGGCAAGAATATTTCAAACAATCAAAGTTCAGCTATCATGATGAATATGTGAAGACCAATATGATACATGTACCTATAATGAATGCAAAATTTTAAATGATCTTTTCTAGGATATTTGGATGAATATTGAAAAGACTTGGGCTAAATTCAACCTGTAATACTTTTTTTTTTACTTTAACAGCACAATTATGCTTAAAACAAATGATGAGTGAAGTATGAAATAAAATCTTAAGCTTTTCCCTAAAGTAACCGATTTGGAGTGAAGCGAAAAAAAATTACGTGTCAAAGCACAGTTGAAACAGTCAAAATCAAAGTGTACTCATTAAGTCAAGGTTTGGATTAAATGAAAAGAAAATTCACTCTAATCTTGTCTGTGATTTTAACTTTGACCCTTGATTGAATAAGAATACACTGATTTCTTTCTTTTTTCTTCTCAGGTTTATGTTATGGTGTCTTAATGAATAAAGTTGTTGCATTGGATCATGTTTCTTTAAGGTTTTACACTTTTTTTTTCACAGGACATTTCTAAATGCCAGTTTCAAATCAAACCTTCAAGCAACCTTTACTGGAGAACGACTGATGTATTGGTCAAAGGTAGCTTCTTTCTTTGTAATGTAAAATAACATTATCTATGGAAATTAGTGTACTTTTCTCTTTATGGTCTATGGTAGCGTTCTCTTTTGGTGTCACATGTACTTTTCTCCTTATGGTCTAAATTATTATACTCCATGGATGTCGGTTGTACTTTCCTCCTTAAGATATTGAACTCAGTGAAACAAGACCCACAACTCTACCCATTTTATGGGACCATTACACATTTATTCTCTTCTCTTACATGTATATTTCTCTTGTTGATCTTGCCCCTGCCCAGACTGTGAGAGCTAAGGTAGAGCGAGCTGGTTTGTCAAGAGTTCCAGAGTCAGAATCACCAAGCCATGAGCAGAGCTTGTGGGATCATCCACCACTGAATCTCCTACTGGCATGGAAAAACTTTCTCATTACTGTCAGCAAGTTCAAAGTAAGTTTGGCTATACACTTTTTTTTTCTTTTTTCTTTTCTTTCTTGTTTAAAAGTTTGGCTGTGCAATTTTTTATCTTTAAGTTCCTCTTATTTTTTTTAGGATGCTGCTTTTCAATTTTCTTTTTTTTTTTGTTAAGGTTTACTTTTTTCCCTTTTTTTTTTCTTTTTTCTAAAACCCTTGTTTTAAAATTTTCTCTTTACTTTTTCAAGGTTTCTATACTTTCAGGTTTCCCAATTTCCTATTCTGAATTAAATTTCTTTTTTTTTTTCTATATATTTTTTCTGTGAGGCTGGATTTTCCAAGTTCTCTCTATTGTCACTAGTCTAGCTATATGGGGACATGCTTGACATATTTTTAATCAGTAATTCTCTAAGAGTGTCCTCCTTCATCACTATTTTGTTTGAACCAAAGTGGTCAAACCATAATCTTATTTACGTCATAACCTTTGCTCTTTAGAATTAAATATCTTATGTTTGAAATCATACTGTTGAGCTGTCAATGTGTGAAAAAAGTATCTTTTTTTTTTTTTTTTTCAAAGCCAATCATGACAAGGCCATTTGTGACCTTGTGAAACTGCAGTTGAAAAATTACCTTTTGCTCTCCAAGCTAGAGTAGGATGAAATCTTTAAAAAAAAGAAGGTATTTAAACTTTTGAGTTCCATTGATTTTTTTTTTTTTTTTTGACATTCTATGTAAATGAAATGAGCCCCTCGTTACATTGTTTCTGCTTCTATGAAGGTTCAGGAAGTCCAGATAACAGACCGGAATAAAGCAGACATCTTATACAATCTCCTGGAGGGCATCAGGGCACAGTTCAAGGCTGGTCACCTATCAGAGCTGAAAGTCAAACTGGCTTCCATCTCAAGTGCTTTGTACTTCACATTGCTCAAGATCTGGGGCAGGTAGGTGGAGGTCTTTACTGCAAAATTGCCTGTTTCACGAGAGATTTTTTCTTAACCACTTGAGTGCTAAGGGGTCGAATTCGACCCCTATATGACTTGGCTATTTCAAACTGGCAATATAAAATGCAGGCGTTATCTGGCCATGTAGTTTTGTTTCCATTAAGTTCTAGGAATGTAAAGAAGTGTGTTTAGTCGCAGTTGATCAAAGGTAAACCCACAGATGCATTTTTACACACATATCCCCTGTTATTTAATTTTAACTCATCACTCAAGTGGTTAAGGTTAGGTTCTGATCCCACAATTAGAGACTTAAAATGCCAGTCGATCAGAATACTGAAGTGGTAAGATGTGGGAGAAAATGTTGTCCATATTATATACTAATGTATTGATATTGTCCTATGCAAAAGAGCTGTTTAGAGTTTTAAACATTTTTTTTGTCCATTCACAAAAACTTCATTTTTGTAACATATCATATTGAGATTGTCACATACTAAAGAAAAAGTCTCCATTTTAAAATGATTACCAGTGCATTCCAATGTAATGCTTATATTTGGAGAAAATGGTATCTAAATCAGATACCCTGTCACCTGGTTTAAAATGATTTCTCAGTGGTAACATATATGCTACTTTTTTGGAGATACTGTAGCACGTTATGTGATTTTATGTATACACATATTACACAGTGGTTGCTTAATTTTCCAAATTGGATACTACAAAAGTATTGATATGTTTCAAAAATGACAAAGAGTGCATTTTTTAAAATCCACTTTGAGGAAAAAAAACTTGGCAATCAAACATTAAATCAAGTTTTAACACAAATGGATTTGAGCCCAAAAGGAAAATGAGAAAGCAAATTTCCCTTTTTAAAAAAAGTAAGTATCATCAAAAGAATATACATTTTAAAAAGTGCAAACAATCAAGAAAAAGTTACTTAACCCAAGCAACTATACCAGTTGATGGGTGAAGACAAATTTTAATCTAATCTACACGTCGTAATAGTAAAACTTAACGCTAGCAATGAAACAATAAGAACCCAAGCAACTATACCAGTTCATGGGCTAAGACAAATTTTAATCCAGCCCACAAGCCATAATGATCAACTTTAATGCTTGTTATAGAACAACGGAAACAAAAGAAAAGCAGAAATTATGCAGAAGCAAGGAAAACAATGTCAGCTAGCAATATCTAAAGAACATAGCAGCTTTTGTAGAATTTTTGAAAAAAAATTTGTAACTCAAAAGCAAATCAAGCAATGGAAAATTCCAAAACATTAATGATAATAATGACAGTCACTTGCCCATGTGATTCTATTGAGTTGAAAATCGTAAATTACAGTGGTTCAAATAGACTGTTCCTTTATGCATACATAATTTTCTATTTTTCTCTTTAAAATTTCTGGAGCTGAAGAAGGGAGTCATTGCAATTAGAGTAATGTAAATTCAAATTCTCTTTTTTCTTCTTTTTCTTCAGAGAACTTTGGGACAGACAGCTTAGTGAATACGCTGCTTCCCCTCGCACCCTGTCCCCACCGGCTGCAACGCTGCGCAACCTGACACAGACGCTGATTGAATCTATGGGAGGGGAGACCCTCATTCCCTCTGTTCTGATTGGCCTTTTAGGCTCCACCTCGCTCATCTTACAGCAGTGTGGCCAAAAGATTGATAGTAAGTTTTACTTTTTTTTTTTTTTTGGGTGGTAGGGGAGGAGAGGAGGGAAAGAAGAATCCTTTTTTGTAACTCTGTGATGAGTTTGCCATTTACCATTAAGTCTGTAGGACTTTGATCTGGCTGGGCACAAAATAATTGAGATCACCAAAGTAGCAAACAGGCCATTAAGCAGAAACAATCACCCTTTTGCCTGATGTATTGATTCAGAAACAAATTTTTGTAAATATATATTTATGGGGCAATAAATGCATTTTTCATGGTTGTTTTTTAAGGACAGTTTGGTCGAGAAATAAAAACATGTTTTGTTCATATGTTAATTAAAAGAAATAATGAATTAATAGGATTATGTGTTGCTTCATGATTGGCACACCTTAGCTAATATTATTATGGTGCAGATGTGTCATAAAAAATAAACTTTATGATTGCAATCAAATAGGCTTTAAGGGTTTAAAATAATTGAACAAATTCATGAAATACAGATCTCAATGAAATAATGAAAAGAAACCTACCATGTGTAAAATTTGCATGTTGCCTGTGGTTAATTCTGTGTAACTGTATGATGTGCTATACTCAGTGTAACTGTATAATGTGTGCTATGTCAACAGCTCTACCATCACTACTGAGGGATTTGTTGCCTGTGTTATGCTCGGCCTTTCTGCGCAGTTCTTGGGCACTTCCTGCCCTATTAGACAGCATGGATAAAAACAAGGATGGCATTGCTGACCAAGGCTCAGCCCCACTAGCTGCAGAATTTGGGGTTCAAGTCAAGGTTGGGACATTTCTTTGACTTAGCCGATTTTTGCTCCGCTTGTTTATAACTTCCTTACACTTTAAAGTTCTGTATTGCGTGAAGTGTACTATTGGTATATATCTGAATGTTTTGCTATGTGCTTCTGTCACAGGTTTGAGTCCCACCAAAGGTGCCCTGGCCTGATGGAGGGCCTGAAAGCCCGAGATCACCTTGTTGTGGATTGGCTATATACAAAAACCTTTGCTTTGAACAATGCCTATTTATGTGTTCTGACTTTGGTGGTGCAGTGGTTGACAAACCCACCCTCAAGTCTGTATTTATCTTTATGCTTGGGGTTTCAGTTTGATTCGGCCAACAATACCCTGACCTGATTTATGCTTAAAAACTTGAGATTTCCTTGACGGAAAGGGACTATATGCTCAAAACAATAAAATTACCTGCTTGCTTTCATGTCCCGCAAAGTGTCTCCACCTGAACACCTTTTCCCATGACTTTAAAAAGTATGTTCAAATAGAGTACCTGTAATTGTTTTCACTTTTGTCCCTCCACGTATCTCTCACTCTGTATTTCTTACCTCTTGTCTAGTCTCCTCTATGCTTGCCTTCCTATGTCTCACATAGTTCATTTTTTTTTTTTCTTTTTTTTTTTAGCTTCAAATTACATGCTGTTGCCTGATGGTTGAAATCCTTCATAACAGTCAGGATTTGAACTCTGCATTGAAAGTGCTACAAGAACAAGGCATTCTCTCTAGTATCCTAGCCACCACAGAGGCTTTTTTTAAGGCAAGTTTAAAAAAATAACTGAATCCCTTTAGGCATGATCATGCTTCCAAATCAAAGAGTATTTAGGTACAAAATATGATAAGTTAGTTGACCATAATTTTTGTCAGCTTAAGGCTCAACAAACAATAGCATCAGGACTGAGCATGAAATATACCTGTTGCCAGTCTCACAAAATGAGAGAAATTGCACCTGAGAGGTACACAGGTGAAAATCAGTTATTGATAACTAGTATGGAAAAATGACAAAACTTTAACTGCATAGCTTAAATATTTGCCATATTTAAAAGTATGCCCACCAGTTTAAAGAAATTTTGGATCTTATTCTTGGTATTGAAGTAATTTTTTGGAAAGCCTAGGCCATAACTAGACTCATCTTGCAAAAGTGAAATCGTTATACATTTTATCTTTGACATTATGTGAAAACAAAGTCACCAGTTTTTTTGGTGGCTGCATTTATCATAAAAGCAATCCAAACTATTTCCAAATCACATTTTGAATCTTTGACATATCTCAAGAGTCCTTTCTTCAATTTTTTTTCAATGATAAAAGCTGCTGAAAAATTTTGTTGATCATGAGCAAAGATATAAGCGATTTTTAAATCTGCTGTGTTTGTGTTGTTACACCTACTGCTTGCAGCCTACATTCAGTTCGATGACCATTTAATGTTTCTCTTGAGATTCTTTAATTTTCTAGATAGTTAATGATACTGGTCTTAAAACTGTCATATGAGTTGGATGTCCCAAATGATATTTAAGAGAAAAGTATACATTTTAAGCGCTTTTTGCCCAGTTTCAATTTTTCCAGAATTCTCCCATTAATCATGTGTTTTATGAGATGGCATGATTAGGCCAGTCATGTCAAATTAGAAAACTTTTGAAATATTTCACTCAACATTAAATACGCTTTTTAAGAAAACGCTTTTGAAAACTGCTCACATTATGTAGTGGGATTGATCTTATTGTAAGTTTTTCTCTGAATGGAGAAACATCCCCAAAGCTGTAGATTAGGGAACATATCTCAAAATTATGTTATTTGTCTGATTTTTCAATTGTACCCTTCATATGGAAGAAATTAGGTCTATATAGTCTGAATTTTTTTTATCTTAATTATATTGTTTTCATCTTTTTTTTTTTTGTTTTATCAGTCCAGACAAGGCATTTCCTATGTGTATTCTTCGCTTCTCCTGCTCACTAAAATAGCAGAGTCAGAAATGGTAAGAAATTGTTGCCTATACATTTGAAAAACGGCTTCTTACCTTCAAAATAATTGTACAAGTCTTAACAGGACGTAAAAGATAAGACATTTAGTTTGATCTTGCGTTGCATTATTCCATCCCATTTAAACAATAAGCAATTTTTCTCTTGTGACATTTTGAAAATAAAAGTGGTTTTCCTACAGTTTGTTTTTTTTTTTCCACTTTTCCTCCCTCCGTTGAGAAACTAGTCCTAAAACTGGTTAAATTTATTGCAAGCCATAAACAAACCATTTCAATATTTTGAAAGCTTTTTATGAATTAGCTGAATCACCACTCAGAAAGGCTAAAAGCAATATAAAATCTAGAACCCAAAGGATGCAGTGGTGCGTGAGGAAACTAAGAACTGAGTTTTATTTTAACATATTGATGAAGCCATTTAAAGGCTAAATGTTTCTCTGTGGTTTACTCTGTAAGTACTATTTTTTTTTTCTTTAAATACTTTGAAAATGAACTTATTAAGAAAAATCATAAAATATATAAAACTGCAATGTGCTTAATAAAGTGTTTTTGGAACTATTCACCAGTATTGGTCTTCAAATATTTTGCCAAAATATTGTGAAAAAGGAAGATCAAGATAAGCTTGATTATCTGAGTGGTGTTTGACTTTGAGAAATGCCACCCATTAATTATTATCAAATTCAACACATTCAGGTTTTTCAAATGTTAAAGTACACAGTTTCGTGAAGTCTTAGACTGCTTCAACAGTTTTGAAACATAATTGTTTAAGTTGTTTTCGGGTACCTCCACAGGGTGCCAGTGCGTTAGTTACCAGCAACTTGACATCACATTTGTGTTTAGTTCTCACTGCTTGTTACACAAGAGAAGATTCTTTCCAGCCACGTAATCTCCTAGCCAAGGTAATTCTCACTGTATTAATATTATGTTATGTTGAATGGCCTCTATCACAATTCTCGTTGAAAAATGTTTTACAAAATTGTAACTTTATATTAGATTTGCAAAACTTTATGTTAGGTTTTCAAATTCATGTGCTTTAAGTAAGCAACAAAAGTAAATCTACATTTGTTGATTGCTTATGTTTCTGTGAAATAACCAAGATTATAAAAAAATGATAATCTGTATGTTGCGCCTGGAGGATCACTTTTTGAGAGATTGCAATAACTCAGATTGATATGTATAGCAGCACAGAATCGTCAGACGAATGTTGTTGATATCAGTATAAAGATGGAGCTATTTAAAGTAAAGAATATCTATCTTTTATTCCTAAATAATTTCAGCTTTAAATGCTTGTATCCTATTTAAAATGTCTGCCTCTTATACTCTGCACATATCATTTGTCATTCTGTGAGAGAAAAATTGTTTTGTGAAGATGTGTGTGTGTGTGTTAATGTGTATACATATTTCCATATGAAAAAAAAAAATAGAAATGCATTTAATTTTCCTATTGTCTGGTATGTAATGAAACTGCTCCTCTCTTCAATCACTTCCCCCACTTACAGGCCTTCAGCACATCTCGTCCCGCCACAGTGAGCTGGCACACGCTGTACTGCCTCAGTCTCGACTTGTTTGCTGTCTGTTTGCAGACGCTGGGGCATGCTTTCCTGGAAGATGCCCTGAATCTGGTCGGTGTGCACCAGGACAGGCTACAGCAGGTGAACAGTACAAGGGAATAGCTTCATATTAAACATGCATGCAAAGACTGGGTTGATCCCCAGTATTTCCCTTCTCAACCCTAACTGTGGCAGCTTTTGGAATTAATTTTAGGTTTACGAAAAGAGTTTAACTCACCTTTGGTCCATATTTTAAGTGAACATTTAGAGGCAAGAATCTGATATAATAGTTGCTGTAGCATCGATCATATTAATAACGCTGACAGTACCCATTTCTACAGTTGTCTAGCATTAATTGCTGCTGACTGAGGAGCAGCTGTCTGTTGGGTTTGAGCTGAATACAAGAAGATTCGCAGTCTTTAAACTGCTTTGACACACTTACACTCCTCTGAGTTTATTATCTGAACATGTTTTGAGTTGGTATTTTTAATTTGCTGATTACCTTGTAATATTTCATGCCAATATCACAAGTGCTTTGGACAGATATCTAAAAAAGGACATATTTTTTAAGAAATGGAAGAAAATGAATTTCTTGAGCCTTCGTGGATATTTTCATACGTTAATATAAATAATTTCCTTAAGGCTGTTGATCATGTTCAATATCAAACTTGATAGACTGTGTCAATGCAGGCTCGTCAAAGTACGCTTTTTTGGTTTATTTAATTATGCAAAAAATGATCTTTACAAAGTAAGAGAGAGAGAAAGAGAGTGAGTGTCATTGTGATGTTTATCCAGCTGATCATTTTATTTCCCTAGAGTCTGGAAATGGCACGTGTCTCCCTGAACCATTACGCATTGAGTGAAGCAGAGGCTACATGCAGCTTCTTGATGCAGCTGTGTCGCTTCCAGCGAGAGTGGAACTTCCATCTGCCTCAAGTTATGGCGAAGCTTATGGTATGATAATTTGTATGCATTTCTAGATTGTTTTGTCTAGTAATAGATGCTCTGTCTTTTACACGAATTTCCATAGTAAAAAAAGAAAATAAAAGTTCTATAAATTCAAATTCTTCAGAAAAAGAAAGTAGGAAGTCAAAGCAAGAACAAAAGTATACAAAGGGTTTAAACCATTTTGAAAAATAAAAATAAAAGTGAACCCTTATCATATTATCAATTTACCATCCAGCATTCACATAAATGCATACAGCAGAAAAAAGGGGAGGAATGAATATGGCACTGTCTTTCTTTTCTTTGTTTAACCCTCCAGACCTCCTTGATGGCCATGGTGCAAATGTATGTGGCTCTCCTGATAAGACCACGCTACCTTCTTCATCTTCTAGAGGTTGGTCGGAAATAATAAATACTTGTATTTCTATTTATTTCACTGTGAGGTGATCCAAACCTTTTGAAAAATGCCACCCCAAATAACTTTGATTAACGTTACTGCAGCTGAAATGATTTGGTTTCATTTATAAACTGATGGCTCTAGACTTGGCGTATATTTGAAATCTGTAGGGTCTTTCAGCCAAGAGTTCCTGATTGAACCCTGGAAGGGCAAAGTGGGTCACAGGACATAGTTCCTAAAGCAGAGAACAAGCTGTTACTTGATTTATGAATGTGTTTTTGCAACATCTCTGAAATATAGAGAAGCTGTCAGAACCATTTAAAGACAGATGAAATTATGTGTGACCTGACCATTACAAAATGAGCCTTTTATAGGTGTTTCTCAAGTATGACATTTTGATACTGTTGGAAATGGTCAGAAAATTTTTGCTTTAACACATTCCTAAACAAAGTAATGATTTTACAGATACCAGGCTAGGCTGCTTCCAACTTCTAGAGTTTTGAGAAAAAAATTGCATTCAAAAATTATCAATTTTCAGTTTAAAAATGTCCTTGGCAACCAGGTTTTGCTTTTACTTTTAGATCTATAACCAGTTTTTTTATGCTATATTAATTTAAAAATGGTAAGAAATGGTTGATAAATGCCAAAAAAAAAAATTTTTTTTTGGGCGATATATTCAGTTCTGGTCAGCTTTTTCCTTTATATCTGCAACAGTTGATTGTCAAAAAATGATGTATTGTGTGTTAGCAGATCGCATATTTTAATATAAATTTTTTCCTTATAGCTGGAATATAGAAGAGATATTGTTAGAATCACTTAAAAACAGGTGTAATCATATTTTTAGAAAAAAATTTTTCGCCTATAAATATATAACCCAAGCTTGTGTGGAATGGTACCACGAACTGACACGCTTTATTCACTCTTGCCCCTTTTCGTTCTCACTGTCTCTCTTGTTTTTCTCTTTCTTTCTTTCTCTCCATTCCTCCCTTCACTCTCCCACCTCTGTATCATTCCTTTCCCCAATCTGCCTCTTTCTCTTCTCCCTTTTCTCTCTCTTTCTCCTCTCCCTTTTCTCTCTCTTTCTCTATCTTTTCTTTATCCCTCTCTGTCTGTCTCTTTTCTCTATCTGTCTCTGTCTCTTTACTCTATTTCTCTTTGTGTGTGTGTGTGCATCTCTCTCTCTCTCTCTCCCTCTGCCTCTCTCTATCTCCCTTTCTAACTCACCCAGCACACAAGAGCTGGAGACAGCAACAACGACAGTAAGCTGCTCCTCCAGCTTCCAGCACACCTCCAGCATCAAACCTCTCTGGATGATGTGGATCAACCGACTCACAGCCTTGTCGATGCCCAACTCAGGTTGCTGCGCTATTGCACTTAATCATTATAACTGTCACTCTTAGAAACATTTATAGTATTTGTAAAAAAAGAGCTTCACAAAAATATCTCACTCATATTTAACTTTTTTTTTTTTAATATCCATTTATTTAATTATATACAATAATGCACTCAATTTACCCAATCCTTTGTGACCATTTTTCAACATCTTTTTTTTTTCTCTACTAAAAAGGCTCATAGTGATTGCAACAACTGCAGAGTGAAATGAATTTTGGGAAATAAGAAAAAGGAGTCAATATCAGATTTGTCCATAACTACTGACTTTATTTATTTTACTTCTGAAATGAGGATCAAGTTACTAAAATGCTGAAATGAGATAGAAAATACTGAATATCGTGCATTTGAAAGAATTATTCCATTTGGTCTGTATCTAGACCTATGGTTTTAAAATTTTAAATTGTGAAGTCTGCTTGGGTAGCTAAATGTTATATTTTGTTTTTGCAGTTTCTAAATTAGAAAGAGGGATGATATAAACCTCTATGATCCTACAGAGTGACCTCTAAGATTAATGTGATTTATGTACCTGTAGGGCCATTTACCTTCATTAAAGACAGCCCAATGAGGTTTTATCAGTTAACCTGATCCTTAATAATAATGTAAATGAAATACTTTTTTAAATACTGAAATGTTTTCAAGCTCAACTTTTCAAGTGGGTAGTTCTGCAATATTGATAGTTTTGACAAAAGTTTTTTTTTTTCTTTCTTCTTATTGAAATAGTATTCACGTTTATGATTGATATTTTTTTTACTACTATTACTGAAATTAGGTCTCTAACTTATTGAAGCTTAATTTTTTCAAGTGAGTATCTCTGCAATATTGAAACCTCCGGAAACATTTTTTTTTTTTTGTTATTTCAAATTTGTTAATGAAATAGCATTTGCACATATTATTGATATATTTTTTTTCTTCTGATTTTCATTTCCTCATCAGTATACTGAAGCTGGTAGTGAAAGCCTTGCTTTGCCTCAAGCATTTCACTCCAGTCTTGCCTGAGATACTCTTGGATCAGGTAAAAAAAAACCTCTGGCCTTTCTTTCATTTATTTATTATTTATTTTTATAACTGTAAACACTGCAAGAACAATTTATCTTTTAAATTTTTTTTTTATTACCACTATCAAGTTGTGCCTTTTAAAACTGAAATAGTAATGTGTATGGTTAACCTCTTTTTGTGAATGTTGTGCAAAAGTGAATCTATAGATGTTACCTCAGATGCAAGATAAGTTTCCACTCTTGAGGAAAAAAAAATTGCTACATTGATAATTTAAATTATGAACATCTAGCTCAATATAATTGGTAAGCATACCTTTTAAAAATCAAAATTCATGTTGGTGGTTTAGGGTGGAAAGTCAGGCTAAACCTTGCAAAGATCCTCTTTTGTATGTTTAAATCTGCACCCAGTGCCTGGTCTATTAGGGACCTTTGATTACTCAGTAGTTAACAGAAACACCATCTCTTGTCTCTGTCGCTGTGTGGGCCTTCTCTATCTGTGTCTCGCATCTGTCTTCTCTCTCTCTACGCATGTATGTGTGTGTGTGTTTAGTCTCTCTAAACCACCTTTACCTTTCCTTCCAGAGTGTAGATGTGAGCGAGTGGGAGCCAGTGCTACAACTCACTTTTGGGACACCTTCATTAGATGGAGATGTGACCACCCTTAGCTTTGGGACGCTGCTAAACTGTGTGACTGCTTGTATCCGACTACTAACTAAGGTAAAGGAAATATTTTTTGGAAAGGTAATCTTGATTTACATTGCTCTGTTTTTTTTTAACATAGCTCAGCTCATGCAGTTAACAAAATGTACTTCATTTATCCTGAGCATTTCACCATTGTTGTCCTAGTTTCAGGGATGCCAGTTTTCCGATTTAAACAGGATTTCGGACTTTTTGCCTCATTTTTATTTCTCAAAAGTCAGTTATTCTTTCCCTACAGCTTTGAAAAAAACTCTTTTTTACTATACAAGTTTCCTGCTTTTTTGGCCGAGGCCACTGGCATCCCTGTAGTATGATACTATCAAGTGTAAATACCTGAGTAGCAATGAGAACCAGAGTTTTTGATAAGATGATGAGCAAAGTCAAGATTCTTTTGACAATAACTCTACATCTAGATCCAGATCTAGCCCTGATGCAAAGACTCAAGTTGAGTTCTTCACTATCTCACAATTTCATGTATATGTGGTGTAATATATCACATGGACATACATTGACGTATCTACTTTTTAGTGTTTATATCATGCTTTTACCTTGTTAAATCAAATGCTAAGTCTTTTTTTGTGCAAAATACACTTCAGTGAACTAGAATTTTGCCCCTTTCTGGGTTTCATCTGCCATGTGCCATTTTCAAGGCCTGTTCTTTATTAGCTAATTCAGATCTTTGGTTTTGTTTGTTTTTTTTTCTTTAGCTTAAATCTGTTAAAGTAAAGGCTAAGTCATCAGTATTTTATAGAGAAATGCAGATATTACCATGTTTAAACTTTATCAACATCCTTACTTAGTGTTGTAAAAATTTTCAGATTTTGAAAAACTGTGCATGTCCTGTTCGATGCAGACTGTGCAGTACACTTTATTGCTTTGCTCATAGCAAGACAGCATAAATAGAGGACACATGAATTGAAAGATTAAACTATTGCTTTGAGTCTTAAGAGGAATGCTTTTCAGCCAAATGTTTCCTTCCTCTCTTCTACTTTCTGATCCACATTGTTTGCATTCTTGCTTTGATGTCTGCAGAGTGACAGTAAGGCTCTTTCACCACACAGAGCTTCACCTGATCCCAAGCAGGCTCATGTGCCAAAGTAAGATTTCACATTTTTTATATATATATATATATATATATATATATATATATATATATATATATATATATATATATATTGGGCAGGTGAATTTGTACTTCTTTTAGGTTGACTCATATCCCTTGATTAAAGTCTTTAGTGATGGATATGCTTCATTTTTTTTGTTTTTTTTATTTGGGGGAGGGGGTTGGGGGTCCTTTTTCATAAATCTCTAGTAATTGACCTATTTTGATGGTTCCA
>BLXT01008401.1:25294-39844 GCA_019648995.1 Plakobranchus ocellatus
TGTGTCATCGCATCCTTACTCTCTCGCCTCCATGCCTCTGCTCCTTTTCTCTACAGCAGCCTTCTATCTGTGTCATCGCATCCCTACTCTCTCACCACCATGCCTCTGCTCCTTTTCTCTACAGCAGCCTTCTCTCTGTGTCATCACATCCTTACTCTCTCGCCTCCATGCCTCTGCTCCTTTTCTCTACAGCAGCCTTCTATCTGTGTCATCACATCCTTACTCTCTCGCCACCATGCCTCTGCTCCTTCTCTCTACAGCAGCCTTCTATCTGTGTCATCGCATCCTTACTTTCCACAGGTCACTTCATACATCACCCTTCTTATCTACTTTTCACTCACTTCATTTAATCTTTTTTACCTTTTTCTTTTTCCACTGCTATTCTTCTTATTATAAACTACCTCCCCCTTTCCCCTCACCACATCTACAATTACCTGTTTACATAAGCTACCACACCCCATATATCCATGCCCATTCTCTAGTGCTCCTTTCATCTATTTTTCTTGCTTCCTTTCTCTATCACTAAGCCTCGTTCTCTCTAATCTCTCTTTCTCTCCTTTCCTCCCTCTCCATTTCTGACCTCTTTCAACCTTTCTCATTTTTCAATTCTTTAACTTTTTGACATCTCTATCTCTACTGCCATCTTCCTATACACCTTCATTATCCATCTCAATATCCACTCTATCTCTACAGCCATCTTCCTATACACCTTCATTATCCATATCAATATCCACTCTATCTCCATCCATCCTTAGTTTGTCTCTCCCCACCCTTTCTTTAGCTGTTCTACTTTCAACATCCTCTTCGACAGTCTAACAATATTCAAACCTTTTTTTTTTTTTTACTTTCTTTTTCTTTCGCTCTCTTTTCAAACTGACCCTACTATTTAGTGCACACTCTTTTCCATTATTCCTGCCTTATTTATTTCTGTAGACTTTGAAAGTAAAACCTGGTTCCATCATATTCTCATGCATGTAACATTTATTAGAAAAAAGGTATGAACGTTCCACTTATAGATTACACCTTATTACTGTTTGTAATTTTTACATCTCACATCACAGCTTTTTTATTGCTCTTTAGTTTTGATTCTGCCTAATCAATGCTGTAAGGTCTTTTGCGCAATTTATTCATTTGTTTATTTTTTTTTTTTGCTTAAATTTGGTTAGCATTGTTATCTGAATTTTCTTTAACAGAATAAATGATTTTGCGATGAAGACATTAGAACTTCTCTGTTATATATTCGGGACTTCAGCACTGACATGAGAAGATGGCGCTTTGCTATATTTACCTCATTGGTCAAAGCTACAATCTCAAGAGGAGGAACAGCTTTTTTCAGTTACTCAAATTATAAGATGACATAAGCTACAGCTGATTTCCATAGTGAGTAATCTCTACATGAGAATGGTTTGATTTGACCAGACCTGCGGGGTTGGATTGATCCAAAACAATTGGATACAAAATAATGAAACGCAAATTTCTCTACATGTTACTATATACTTCATGTGTCTTTAGTAACCAACATCCAATTCTGGGTGCTTTGTATCTAACATTTAATCTTACACTATCTTTATGATTAGTTTTCCTTGAATTTTCTCCTGAAAGACTGGCTGATAAACTCTTCTTCCTCTTGACGTTTGGCCTCTTTGCGTTGGTACAGCCACATTCGTTTGGTTACTTGTCTTGAATTCCATTCCACAAAAAACATCGAAAATCTGAGCAAAGATAACATACATAAAATGAAAGATTTTCTCATTGTGTTATCATCTTTCTTCATGCATACATCAACAATAATTAAAGTGCAACGTGAGGGTGAGTCAAGAAATAACGTACTTGCAAGTAAACTTCCCATCAATCTAAGATTAGAAAAGAAATTTGGAGAACATAACGAATGCCGTAAAAATATGCAGTTAAAATACTATCTTGTGTATAATATATTAGAGGACAGGATGAATTTGTCAGTATTTTAATCAGTAACCTGCTTTGATTATCCCAGGCGTTTTTAACCCTGCTATGGTTTACTGGTCCAAGAAATAATTAAAATTATGACTCTCAAAAAAGCGTGTCAACTCAATTTGCAGTTCCCACTTAAGACAAAATAATTTACTCACTCATAAAAATTACAACCAAAAAAGAAATTAACCATGACCGCTGAGTGTTTCCAAGGCATATTTAGAGGAGAATTATAAAGGTTATCCTCACCAACACATATTGTTTTTTTCTGTAACATTGATCGGCTGTGCTCTGTCCCTTATGCATTCAGATAGGCATTTTGAATTTGTTTTATTTTCACCAACCTGGAGTCTAGAACGACAGTAGTATAGAGAAGATGAAATGTGTCAAATATTTTGAACAACAATTTAACTAACGTGGAGTCCCCGATTACCGACAGTCCATTTCATAAATCTTACTAGATTGTTTCATTACTGTCAATTTCCTTGCTTTGCTTTAATATCCCTCGGGCTCATTATATTCTACGATAGTAGACTCAAAAAACCAACAAATATTCATGCAGCTAATTCATGCTGAGATATGTTTAATACAACCTGAAAGGTTTGGTTCTTTGTGCATACAGCCAGCCAACAATAGGGGTAATCTTAGACTTCAAGCCCTTGTCAAACGGTTCCTTGCCAATCCTAGAACGGGCTTGCAAGCTACTGTGCCATCACTGATTCTCAATGCTTGACAATGGTTAGAATTCTCGATGCTAGCACATTATAAGAAAAGAGAGAAATTCCTGCAATATCCATGTGTAATCTTACCCACTAGTGTTTCTTGTCTGTTTTTCTCAGCTCCTTAATCATTTATAATTGAGAGGGAAAAAATTATTTTCATTTTTTTAGCAATCATTTCAAGCTTCAAATGAGGAGCTACTCAAATCCATACATAATAGAAAATTCCGTTTTCAATTTTGAGGAAGATGTAAATGTGTAAAAAAAAACAAAAAAAAAAAAAACTAGTGTAATTTAAACAATCAAGTAGCATTGAAACACAACCAGTCCTATTTCTTCACTTGTTCAATTTTTGTCATCTATAGAAAGCAGGATGGGGACTAAAGGAAGACAATATTCAGATGAAGATTAAATTTAATTTAGAAGGAAAAAAACAGCTCTAGGACAATGAAGAATATAGTAAGGGAGCAAATATAAAAACCTATAGGGGATTAAAAATAAACCATGAAACGTGTGTCTCAAGTGACTCTCATTTTATTGTGGCTATTTGTTCAATAGAAGTACTTCATGACCTCAAGTTTTGCTGTCCTCGTGCACACTTTCTAACCTTCACAGAAGAGACCTAGGTCAGTTTAGTGTACCAATGAGCCACAGCCAGCTGCTTGCTTGTACATGAAAACTGTCATTTGCTTATTGCCTTCTGAATAATTCATTAAGCTTGCATAGAGAGCATAGCTATTGTGATTTATACGCATTTGAAACTTTGTCATCAACAAAACACAAGAGAATACCGTACATGAAGAGTAGCATGGTGATCTGCACTATACATGGTTTGCCTGTATGTAAACAACTTGTAGGAATTTAGTGGAATCCAAAGCGTGAGCAAAACTATGATTAGATGACAACAGAAAGGAGAAAAACATAATCTAAAAACCTGACTAGGCCAAAAGAGCAGAGGTGTGGTATTTATACATATACCCCGTCCTCAAGCAGGTGATCATACTTTAATGCGTCTGTTGAGCCAGGGTTAGGAGTGTTTTGGTATACTACAAGGTGATCTCAGGCTTTCAGGCTCTCTGTCAGGCCAGGGCGCTGTTGCGGGGCTGGAACTCGTGACAGAAAGGTCCCTGGAGATCTCAGGACAAATTTGCTAGTCACTCTGGCAGAAATACCCAAAACTCGCAAAAAACATGAGGATCTCTATAAACAAAACCTTTGGGCTAATGCAAGAGATGAAGTCATTGTTTAATTCTACTTGAAAATAAAAAGGGACCCGCCTTAAAAGCTGCATGTGTCCATTTAAGAAACATTACTCAATTAATTTATAAGAACCTTTATTAATGCATTAATGCATTTATGGATGCCCGGGGAGAGAGACATGGAGGGAGAGAGTAAAGGGAGGGAGATGGGGATGGGAAGGGAGAGGGAGGGAGAAGGGAAAAGGAGGGAGAGGGAGAGGTCGAAGGAAGGGAGACAGGGTGGGAAAGGGGAAAGGGAGGAAGAGGGAGAAGGGAGAGAGATGGGGAGGGAGTGGGGAAAGAGAGGGAGATGGGGAGGGAGTAGAGGGGAGATGGGTAGAGTGAGGCAGAGAGGAAAGGGAGAGAGATGTGGAGGATGCCGTGAAGAGAGGGGGAAGGGAATGAGACAGGTAGGGAGAGGGTAAAGAGAGAGCCGAAGGGAAGGAAGCAAATGGAAGAAATATGAGAGAAGGAGAGAGAGGTTGAAAAGAAGAGAGTGGATGCATGTGACTGTGTTGAAGGACCCTAAGAGGAGGAAACAAATGAAGTCTTAGGTGGGCAGAGCAAATATATCAATCATGAAAATCTGATAAGGTCTCAATTGTCTTTTCCCATGAAGCAACTTTATTGTGTGATCGGTAATGCATACCAAAAACTATATGACCTCGACCTTCTAGATTATGACATACAAAAAAATTGATATTAAAATTATTATTATGCACTATAACTCAGTACCCTTGACAAAAATAAGATGTAACCAAAACTTAAAATAGGTGATTGCAGGTATTTGGGTAACTGAGGAAAGGGGGAGGAGCAGGTAGGAAAGAAAAAATGGGGATAAGAAAGATCGGTTCGGCAGTGGGAGCTTAAAAAGAGGTCAAAAAAGAGTGGGTAGGGTAGGATGATTGGCGCAGAAGCTACCAACTTGCCCATAAACCTGCAAGGATCATTCTACATGAAGCAGTTCAACTGTGCAACACTCTATGCCTGGCCAGGTCTGAGGTCAAGTGGGATCACCCTCTGAGTAAAGAATACTTTAAAGACAAAACACAGACTTTAGCTCCACGCATTTAGTTGTGTGTGTGTGTGTGTGAGAGAGAGAGAGATAGAGATAGATAGAGAGAGAGAGAATGTATAAGTATGTCATCAGAGTGCTGTGACAGTTGAAATATCTGGTATTCTTTTGAGACAAATTGCATCAGCCCAAATAGTTACATTCAAGAAACTATGAGGTATTCCTTATCTCCTTCTTCTTGCTCTGGATTGGGGAATAAAGCAGGCGACTATTCTCAAAGCAGCCATTTACTAACTGCACACTATCCAGTTTTTTTGTCTAAAGAACAAAAACCTAATTAAACCAATTCTTACAGTGATTGTAAACTAAAAATACTCCGTTCAAGTGGATATATAGAGAGCAAAGATCAGGGCCAAGACAAAAAATTACTCACAGTCTTGCCTTGCTGTCAAAAGTGTCAGACGGTGAGAAACTCAACAATGAGTAGTGGTGAAATACAATGAGATCTTTAGCAGTACACAGCTCTCATGACCTGTAATGGCTTGGAATTTTGTATTTAGCAAGTTCACAACAAGGTCATTTAAAGCTTTCAGGCCCTTTCTTGAACCCACAACAGAAGGGTCGCTGCAGATCTCAGGGCGAGTTTGCTATCCCCTTTGTGCTTGGCAAAAGGGTCATGCTGTCTGCAAGATTCAATATAGGTATATAAAAAAAGGCCTTGACAAGTATAACTATTATCAGAGTCCGCTACTGTAATCAATATCTCTCAAAAGGGATTTGATGTCAATATCAAATTTTACATGACCTTTCTAAAATATTTGGATTAGAGAAAATGCGGTAACGAATTAAAACAAAAATGATCGCCACAAAAAAAAAAAAGAAAAATCAACCACTTCTTGGAAAGTGCCTGGATCTTTGTTTTTCCTTCAAAACTATTGTTTGGGCCCACAACCTTCATTTTCACTGCTTCGAATCAATTTATTATATTTTTCTCCGCTGCTCGTCCTTAGTTCTCCCCCTCCTTCCCTTTCCTTATCTCCTCTCCAATCTCCTCCTCCTCCTCCTTTTATTACTACTACTGCTACTACCACTACTACTACCACTACTACTACTACTACTACAATAACATGTATATACATGCAAACATATCCATCACCATGTTACCACTACATCCATAATCATCATCATCATCTTCCTCATACTCATCCATCATCATCATTATTTCTGATATTCCAATAACCACTTTGTGCCATTGCTAGGCTTTTTCAAATTACTCTTTATTATCATAGAAGATAACACGTATAAATTTCACCAATTTCTTAAAGTAACACCAAGGCTACATCGTATTCCTGAAATCGGTCAAGTCAATATCCCTTAACATTAATTTAGCTCATCTAGATAAACAAAACTGCCAAAAGCCAAGACTAAGGTGATGATGCTTGAAGACTCACCTCGCAATATCCAGACCTGAGTCCTGCCACAGTGTCAGGATAGGCTACAGTTGAACTTGGATTGGTTTCTTCCTGTGTTATCCACAGTGGTGTAGATCTTGCTCAGGAAGTCACTGCTGTTGCCAGAATCTCAGTAAAAAGGAGGAGGGAAGATGGAGAGGCCTATAATTAAGTTAAGCTTATTTTAAATAAAATATTATGAAAATAGTGCTTTCTATAAAAATAGAAAAAGATTAAGCAGAGAAATGTAAAAAACAACATTGGGAAGGCTAAAATTGCTGCTCAACCGATATATCGCAAGTGATCTCTACCTGATCTTTAATTGACCTCGACACAACTGCAGATTAGGCATGAATGGCAGCTGCAGAAAAAAATGAAGCAATGAGTCTGAACAATTGCATGAGAAGGTGAGTCGATACCATTGAAATACAAATATTCATGATTATAAAGGTAATAATTTTATAATGCGTATGTGAAGAAAAGTAGGGAGTATTTTTATGTAAAGTTCATAATATTACAAAACTGAGTCAACTTTATCACTTGTGATAAATGCAGCTTAAAATTAGTTTAAATGTATTCAGCTACTCGGCACACAGCATTCATAGTGTTAGACTGCCTTACAAATATCTTCAGTAAAAACTGAGCTGAGAAATCTGCTCTCCCTCAGTTGCCTGCATGGAGTGGTTCTCACCAAAATCCTTCTGGAGACAAAAACATTTGTACTGAAATATTCAATAGCTACAACAGCAACCTCAACCATCAATATGATGATCATCACCACCGCTACCTTCTCCTCCTCCTCCTCCTCATTATTCCTCATTCCTCCTCTATCAACACACAAAGTGTGAATACCATTACCTCAAATATTTAAATATCCTGTTTGAAAAATTAATAAAGATTTACATCATATTTAACAATCTCTCTTTATGAAATATTATTAAGATCTTAATCATAGGTGTTTGAAAAAGACAGATGCTAGATTTTAATTTGAAAAAGTTTAAATCTCTCTTTCTCTCTCTCCTCTTTTTTTTTTTTTTAATTCGTCAAAGACTTTTTGTTGACAACAATATTCACATTGTAGCCACTTGACTTGATGGAACATAGAAGTTTGATTTCCAATTTGAATTAATATTGCTGAGGTCAGAAAAAGGTAAGAGAAAGATTAAGAGTTAAAATGAGATGATACTAGATATAAATATAAATGAAGATATAGAGAGGGAAGGCATGAATCTAGTTTGAGATAAAGGCCATGAAGATGAGTAAATGAGGAAAGCTATGAGAACTTTTTTTTTATATTCTTCAGAAAAGATTAATGACTATATATACTAGAATCAAGAAATTTAAATAAGTTGTAATTTAAGTCTTTTTTTTTTTTATTACAATTTATTTTCGCTCTAATGAGACATTCTGAAAACTTCAAGAGCCATAAATTTTCCTCAAGCAAAAAATTAAAAAACTATAAAAGCATATTTATTTAGAAAAACATCGATGTCACTGAGAGTAAACAAAAGCAGAATCTATGAAACTATAACAATATTTAGAGCTAAAAACACGTGCATAATGCTTTTCAGGATCTAACTCTCAACACAAAAATGAAAAAAAAAAATTTACCTTGTCCAAGAACGCAATGGTTCTAATTTTTTTTACGGATCAGCAAAACTGAGAGTATCTCACTCTAGCCTCAACCTCCATCAATCCAACAGATTTTTTGTGTTTCTGTAGGGGCAAAATATGAAAAGATTTTACGTTATAAAATAAAGATTGAAAGTTATTGACTTATATCAATTTCCAGAAAAAAGAATAACAACTCACGTGACCTACATAACTTCAAAAAAGAATAACAATATGCACACAGAGTGAGGGAGAGAGGAAGAGAGAGAGGAGAAAGAGAAAGAGAGAAAGGTAGTAAGAGGAGAGGGGAGAGAAAGAGGGAAAGACATTGAAAGAGAAAAAGAGTGTGAGAGAAAAGAGAGAGAAAGGTAGAGAGGGGAGAGAGGGAGAGAGAAAAAAAAGAGAGACTGAAAGAGAGGGAGAGATATTGAAAGAGACAGTGTGAGAGGAGAGAGAAAGAGAGAGAGAGAGATCACTTGTAGCAACTGTTGAGCGAGTCAAACACATGTCATAGGACCTGATGACTGATTCTGTATGTTTTAATATGCTTAATAATGACCTTGTTATTTACTGATTTGAAAAGGAACATGAAATTCTACAAATGTTCTATTTGCTTGATCTTTTGAACAAACTTCCAATTATGTGTACATAGCAAAATTCCAGTAATAATGACAAAATGTAAACAATTTCAATCAACTGTTCGTAATTTTTTTTTAAATTTGCCAACAATTATCAACAATTACAAATAAAAATTCCTCCAAAAGTAAAGATATCTTTCCAATTTTTTGGAAAAAATTGATCACTTAAGACCACCATCTTGGATAATGACAGCCGAGATTAGATTGGCAGGTCCAATACAATAATTAATTTAGAAATAAAACACATGTGACTTCCAAAAATTGTGATTTATTTTCTCAACAGAGATGCCACATCAGCCAGGCAAAATTTCCAGTTTTTTAAGCAAGGACTCGTGGTCAATAGCAATGGCCACTAACAATAACAGCACATGAACAACAAAAACAAAGCAACCCTTCCAGAAAAAAATTCCATCTTTTCTGGTTTCCAGAATTTGGTCAATTTCAACACATGAGACATCTGTGTCACAATATTAAAAGGTTGTTATACCTATGAAATTACAAGTTGGCCAGCAGTCTAGAGTTCGTCAAGTTTACTTTTCTTCTATGGGCATTCAATGTCTTGCCACTTATTTTGAGTGTGATTTTATCATTATCTTTTCAAAACAAAAAATTGCAAAATCCATTTAACTTTTTCACAAACACACATAAAAAGCTTTTCATTAGAAATCCGTATCATTACATGAAACTATTAATTGACCATGATTCAATGAGTGATAAATCTTACACTTAATTGCCAGAACCTACATTCAAATTTTTCTGCTCGGATCCTTTGATCCTCACAAACTCTTCAGGCAAATATTGGCAAGTGACAGTTTCAGGCATAGCCAACACTGAGGCTGGGACTGCAAGCCACTAGACTGCCAATTAGTGGTGCCTTTCAGGATAGCAACACACACAAGCAAGCAAGCCTGGCTTGTGCTTAAACTATCTGACTTATTATTGCAGCCTAATGTTATCAAAATGTTTACCTGTGCACATGTTCGGATTGCGTCCAATTTTTCATATCAACAAAAGGTGCCAATGACTTCCCTTGGTCACTAAGTGATTGAAATTAAAGTGCTTATTCTGTCCAGCTACTCAACAAAGCAAAAAGCTCTTCTGATACGCCTTCTCTCTTCAACAAGATTCCTAACCCTGCATGCCTCATCCTAAATTATTCTTCCCGCTAATCTTCAGAGACAGCAATCTAAACCCAATACTCTCAATTCCCATATCTCCTCTCCTCGTCACCAATAACTTAAAAATAAATTTGAAAGCTTGTTATTACACGAAAATGACCAAACAATTTTTTTTACACATTTTCGATGATTAAAAAAAAAAGTTGAAAAAGAGCCATTGATTCCAAATCAGTTAATGTTCACTGGTTGTAAAGATTATCATCGTGGGTGATATCAAAGCCAGAGTGGGCCATGACTTTCAGGTCTTGGAAAAGGTAAACACTTGGCAAAACTGTTGTAAAGTGCAAAGAAAATGAGCCTTAAAATAATACTTTTCGGGGTGAAGAATTAAACATTAAAAGATAGCACTGAATATTTAATGGCATCAATGCATTGCTAACTAAATGAATGAAGTTTTCATCCTACCCACAACTATTTCTTTTCATTAAAATCTCAAAGATACGGACTCTTATGCTAAACCAAGAAAAGTTTGCAAGTGATATAATTTTAACGTTATATAGAGATTTACAAAACTGTTGATTCAGTATAGTTCAACATTTTTTTTCAACAGATGGTATTTTTTTTACACTGAAAATGCTTACTGTAACAAAATGCTATTGTAAGCATTCCATGGTCTGTTCATCTTATTTTTCTTCCTTTTCATTGTCTCTATCTCTCCCTTTTTTTTCTTATCTCTACTTGTCTTTTATTTCTGATTCAAAGAAAAAAACATTAAATTTAAGAAGACACAATGATTTCTTGCTCTCTTTCTTCCTCTAATTTCCCTTTGTTTTCTCAAAATTACAAATATAAATTACAAATCAATAAAAATTACCTTCCCATTTTAACACGAATGAAAAGTCATTTTTTTTTTAATGAATTAAAAAAAAAATCAAGTCCACACAAATTTCAATTTATCTCATTATATAGAATGTAAACAAAGAGAGGCATTGTAATCTTACCTTGCTCTTGGCTGATAATCTTGACATGGCTGAACATGCCCAAAATGCTCGCATTTTAAGTGAGGGTGTTGGTGGACCTGCTGTTTGTGACCTCACACTGAGTTAAGCAGGGACCCTTTGTGTCACAGGTTCAAACCTCACACAAACATCCAGGTCTAAAAGAAGGAGAGTACAAAAGCCTGAGATCATCCTGATGTGAACTGGCTATACATTCAAAAACTAAATAAGCTGATAAAGGCCATACGTTTAACAGTAAAGAAACCATTTCTATAAGACATGGCACCACTGCGGCAATTTAAGAAGTTTAAAATGACGCTAGACTTAACTAGTAGACTAACAAAAGAAAGTACTACTATTACTATAGGATGTAAAATTGGCCTCAGGCTCAATAATTTACTGCTATCCCTTATTAAGCTTGATCATTTTGAATTTTACCCTAAACCGTTTTTTATTCCCTTTAAAACAGCAATCGATTGAGCGTGTGAAAAGGTTTAAGAAAATCTATCATTCACCACAAACTGCTCAGTCGGTGTGATGGTGAAACAATACCATTTACATTCTTTTTCATTACTGGTATCTCACTCAAACTCTGTTATTTTGAGGGTATTCAATTTCATTGAATTAAAGTAGTGATTCAATAAAGGCTCAAACAACTCTAGCTTAATCAAGTATCAAAATCCTGTGGTGCTAAAGGTTTTCTGATGTCCAACAACCCTGATAATTTCTTTACATAATTATTTTCCATTTCAGTCATAAACAATTTTCCATCCAAAAGCCCCAGTTGAAAGGCTTGCTCTTTACCAGTCTTTATTCTGCTCAATTTACAAATCTCATAAAACATGTATACAGTAAAGCATTGATCACCATTTCAAACTCTGCTGATTTTTTTCTTTCTTTGCCTGGGTCGATGCTGGTAAAAATTCCATGGCCAACCAGTCATATCTCGGACTTCAATGACTAAGAAGGTGAAAAGGAGCGGCAGGACTCCAGTCTAGAGTCAGATTCCTCCTTGAAATCCTGCAGAAGATCCATAGACTGGAGAGAAAAAATTAAACTTTGCAAGCCAGGGAAGCATATTCAATTACAGAGTATTCTTCACAAAATCTGAAAGCTTGGTACAGAGCAGGAAAAATAAGCTTTTCCAAATATAAGCTTTAAAAACTTAATGGTTGTAAAATATATACAGAGAAAGGCAGAGAGAGCTGTGCAAAGACTTGTTTCTCTAATTTTTGGCCCTGATATATGCAACATGTTTACTTTCATTAGTTACTATACCCACCGATACAAGTGAATAACAACAATGAGGTCACTTTGCATCTTTTTTTTTTTCTTACAAAAACTTCATTGGATCTTTGTGACTTTTCACACAGCTTTGAATGTCAAGTTCCAATAATAAATATATAATCTAACTCGAAAGCAGAGAAAAAGTGGTCGACATATAAATTGTCAATGGCTGTTGTAGAATAGGACTCAATTTGTAGAGGGGAAAAGAGGCAGAAGTGATTGAACCCATCAGTTGCTCATGGCCAGCCAGGGCTAAATATCCTGACAGGTATACAAGATAATGTTGTGGTCAAAGGGAAATAACACACACTAGTATTGATTACTAAATATCTATACTTCTTTTGACTCAGATCTGACCATAGTAAATGATAAGTTGAACGAGGATGGTAATCTTTTAGACCTAAACATAACAAGCTAGTGTCTAAATTCACTGGAACCTCGCTAGGGGTCTCCCCTCTCCGGTATTCCTATGTTACTTATTGACTGAGTATGTTTAAATAATTTCATGACATAGAGTTTAACAACAAAATCCTGTTTTGTAAAATAAAAAAAAAAAAGAAATAAGTAAGTAAAAGCAAAAGTTTTTTTTTCCTAATTTTTTTTCATATTCCCTGATTTCAGTCAAAACACAGAATGTAAAGCTTGGTAAGAAAACGAATGATGCCATTATCGGCGGCAAGCGTATCAAACCTCTGAAATTTCTATTCACAGAGAAGGCACTCAGAGTTTGATATGCTTCCCTTCGACATATGCATTGTAATATTTTTAGAGCTTAATTGAGAATTCGTCAGTTCTTGTCTTGGCAAAGACTTAGCGTAGGCCCACACTGGAGGCAGCAGTTCACGTGCCCAACAATACATGTTTTGAAATACTTTCTTTCTTTGGTGTAAGCGCACGTCAAGTCGGCGACTTGTCGGAGCGTCGGAGCTATCCTTAGTGTTTTACAGCCTAGTCTTACGTCAGTGGCTCTGTTGGATAAGGGAAAGGGGGGTGCCGTTACGTGACCACGCATAATTCTACTGACCGTTGCCGCGCGAAACACGAGGCTTGTCTTGTTACGCAAATTATCAGGCTAACTTATCGGTGGGTAGCGCACAGTAACTGCGATATCAGTCCTTCAAGTTAGCCATGACAAGTCGCGTCGCCTCCAGTGTGCGCCTACGCTTACTGGTAGAGCTGGAGCACAACACAATAGCCACAGTCAAACAGCACCTCCCTCGCCCCTGAATGAAATCCACGAGGGAAGTGGAGGGGGCGGCCGAAGCAAACCTGGCAGAGGAGTGAAGATGCTATGGCTAAAGGGGCAGGTAGCTCAGGCCGATCTGAAGAGAACCAGCCAACACTGAGTCCGTTGGAAGAGCTTTGGTGCCGCCTTCATATTCCTGGAGGAAAGAGGTGCTGCGCTGAAATCATATTGGCGCACAGCTATTTTGACGGCAAACAATCAAGAGTCTTCACCTCATATTTTTAAGCTGAGTGGACGATCAGTCAAAATGACTGTTAAAAACAGGGTGAATGGCTTATTGCACACCAATCCACACTCTATCGATCTATTTAGCAAGAGGCTCGAAAAGCATGTAAAGGTCATTATCATTGCAACCCTGAATAATGACGTCACAATACAATGTTCCAGACGCCAGAAACTACCTTTCTATGATCTGTGCTGGTGCAGTCACTATAATATATCACTGTTCTTAACAATATTCATCAACTTTCTATCTCAATAACATCATCAATGTTTCTTATGTAAGTTATATTAAAGTGTATTAAATCTGCCAAAGTTTTTTTTTTTTTTCTTTTTAATCTCATTTGATGACATTGAATATTACATGTATCTTGTTATCAGAAAATGGTTTAGGTTATAAAATGCTAGTCCATTAAACTATACTTACCTTTGCAGATTAGGCCAGAAGGGCCTCGACTTTGTGATGTACACCACTTTATTAGGTTTTAGTTGTGCTTTGAGGACTCTATAAAATTTTCTTCCAACAGTATTCTATAGAATCCTACTAGGAGAGTGTCAGGGTCCAGTGCGGAGCCATTCTTCATGACTAAAGGGCTGCTAGAATTTCTTGCTCTGATAAAAAAACGCTGCGCTTTTCTTTCAGGCTGCCGGTTAAACCTTTGATATTCCAGGATAGAAAATTTTAAAAAGTTAATGTTTTTTTGGTTTGCTTCAAATTCTTTTTTAATTGAAAAAGAATGCTAAATCATATGGCGAGATTTAATTTTCTCTAAATAAAACTAACGTCATTAATTGCCATTCCACAAATGATAGAAGACACGAATGTGGCCCATCACATTCTTGGGGTTAAAGTCATACAAGCTTTATTTCCCCTCCATATCTTTGTAGTTCTGCAAAAAAAATGTCATGTATTTAGCATGATGATCTTTTCTTAGTTAGCAGCTTTACATAAACAGCCCCACTCGCTTAGGCGGAGGGATGTACCCTTATTTCTCTCACAGAGAACTTGAGAAATAGAGCAAAGAAGATAAAGAGAGAAAATTACTGATATAGAATGAAA
>BLXT01008401.1:55990-67368 GCA_019648995.1 Plakobranchus ocellatus
TACTACTACTACTACTACTACTACTACTACTACTACTACTACTACTACTGCTACTACTACTACTGCTACTACTTCTACTACTACCACTACTACCACTACTACTACTACCACTACTACTACAACTACTACTACTACTACTACTACTATAGATACTGGCGGAGAAACACATAGACAGAGAAAGAGAGAGAGAACCAGAGACAGAAACAGAAGCAGAGAGAGTGCTATTTGCTTAATGCTGATCTGATGAAAGGCCAAACATCATAATTATAGGACACAATAAACGTTATGTAAAATGTTTTGTTATGCAATTGCAGGACATAAATTATTAGTGCTTACTATATTCAAACTGCAATTCCTTTTAACAAAAGCAGCAAAGCTTTCCATAAGCATTCTGTTCATGTGTAAAAGAAAATTCTTATCATTGTCTCCGAGCTTAGGACAACCAAATTTAAGGCTTGCTACCAATTTAAAGGCTAGTTTTTTTTGTTTAGTCTTAAATTGCGCTTTGGCCAATGTAAATGATTTAAAAATAAAACAGATTAATGAAGTAATAAGTTAAACTAATTAACTAAAATCAATGCATAAAAATGGTTATATTCCTTACATAAAAAACACTAAAACAAAAACATTATTGAATGGTGTTTTAGGCAAATGTTTGTTTAGATTGTTACCGAAGCGGGTCCTTAAAGAGGCAAGAGATTTTAAAAATCCTCATATTCTGATTATTTGAATTTTTTGCTTTCGTCGTTACCTTTTTTTTTTATGAAGAAAACCTCGCATTCGATAAGTAATAAATTTCGTATGTTTTTTATCGTTTTCAGCCGAAAATTGCCGATTTGGCCTATGTAAAGGTCTACCACATTTAGGAAAGATTTAAATACGTACAGACTAAGGCCTTAACTCGATGATCAGGAAAACCAGTGAGAGAAAAAAATTATTGAGTTTTACTTTAGGCATGTTTTAGCTATTTTATAGAGGTGCGTACATAAAAGAGAGAAGATCGATGGAATATTCTCCATCATGATGAAACAACGAGATTTTAAACGCTTTCTCTCACACTTTTTTGCTTTTTGTGTTATTCACGTTTTCCATCAAGGAAACTTAGCAGTCGATGAAAAGCACATTCCCAATGTATTATAGCATTGTCGACTTGTCCAATGCCTAACGTTTTAGAAAAGGAATGGGAAAATGTGCGAAATATTAATAAAATTGAAGCTGTGTTACGATCGAAAGCAATTCGCGAGTTTAAATTGTGGCTGCCAATTAGTGTCTCCATGATGAAAAAGAATTGTTGTATTGGCTTGTATTAGATTTTAAACTGGAGACGATGGATTCCAAGGTTTGTAATCACCGTCCTGTCGCTCTTTGGCCGCTGAAATTTATGGTTGCTTCCCTTTATAAAGCTCAATCTCATTTAGAGAAGTAAAATCTACGGGGCCATTGGCGTCCATGCACTTTCCATAAAAAAAGAGAAATTGTACAAGTGTATTTGCTGGGTAACTTTTCGACCCTTTGTCCAAAAGTTAACAAGGCGAAGCTTATTGAAAAAAAAAATACCGCCGCTACCTAGCACAATCATTAACAATGTAAACTTATGACAGTTGTTTCATTTCATCCTGTTCCATTTCTCCCTAATTCTTCTATATGGAAGAAGCCTTATATTCACTGAAAACGACATTCCTAATGTATTATGATGTCTTCCGTCGTGTCAAATGCCTATCGTGTTGGAAAAAGGATAGGAAACTATGCACAACAGTTCTGAAAAATAGGTTGTGTTACGATCGAAACTAACTCGGAAGTTTAACGTGTGGCTGTCCAGTTGAGACAATTAATATCTATCAATCTTACACTATCGATATGAAACAGAAAATTTGACATTCTGGTGGTGGTCTCGGAGCTTAAGGCGATCAAAGTTAACGCTTGCTACCCGTCTTTACGCTACTTTTTCAGCCAAACATAGCAGATTTTGCCATCATAAAGATCTTCCAAATTTAGAAAAGACTTAATTACATGCAGACTAAGGCCTTGATGCATTCTTAGCGAAAATCGAGAAAAAAACATTACTGAATCGTAATTTTTGTATGTGTTTGTTTGAAATTTGACGGAAGCCATGCGTGTAACAGAAGTTAGCGGATGTTTTCTATCGAAAGCGAAGTTTTGTTCATAAAATAAAAAAAAAAAAGAAAATAAAAACGAGGGAAGCAAAAAGTACAAGAAATAAGCATAGAAAACCTGTTGCTTCATTACGGTGGGGAATATTTTTAATGCTTTCCGCTCTCTTACGGACGCACTTCCGTAACACTTTAAGATGCCTAAAACACTATTCAGTAATTTCATTCTTTCGCATTGTTTTTATGAAGAATGCCTCGAATCATTTGTCTGCATTTATATGTTTTCTAGATTTGGAAGTTTTTTCCCTGGGCAAAATCAGCAATTTTTCGTTTGCATAACTCGCTTAGTAATTGATAGCAAGCATCAACTTCATCGCCTCAAACTCTTAGAGAACCATGTCAATACTAAACTTTCTTTATTCATCGAGAGAGTAAGCTTGAAAGAAACTATTAAATAACTCCAATGGTCAAGCGCAGCTTCAACCCACAAGTTTGGTTCGATCATCAGCTGCCCATCTTCTGTAATATTTTAGAGATTTTTCTACACTTTTTAATAGACCGATAGGCGTTTGGCGATGGCACTTTGAAGTAAAATGAAACATTGGAAATTCATTTCATCGAATGAGTGCAAGAAACAAGCATTGAAAATCTGTCACTTATCCTTGATGGGAATTTTTTAATCGCTTTCCGCACTTTTAGAGACTTTCGTCCGTACCAATCTAAACAAACACATGCCTTAGTCAAATACAATTCAACAATGTTATTCTTTTTCTTTTGTTTTTCATGAACAACGCAGCAAATCGTCAATCTGCATATACGTAAATGTTTTCTAAATTCGGAACTCCATTTAGGGGCAAAATCAGCAATTTTTAGTTGAATACCTAGCCTGAAAATTGGTAGCGAGCCTTAAGATTCATCCTTTTGAGCTCCGAGACATAAGAAACATGTATATGTTACTATCTTTCCTTCCTTCACAGGCACGCACCTTCAACTCTAAAACTGACCATTTTATGACCGAATTTTACGTCATGAATAGCAAGTGAGCTAAAGAGGGAGAGAGAGAGAGAGAGAGAGAGAGAGAGAGAGAGAGAGAGAGAGAGATTGTCGATCTTGTCAACATATCTCTTATTTTTTTCTTTAAAGGATATTAAAAAGGGAATGTTTTTTAAATATACTAAACTATCTGCAATGATAACGCCGGAAATAAGTCGCGTGTTAAACTGTGCTTTTCTATCAAAGTGATGATAATAATATCTAAAGACGTAATTACCCAACTTCATCTGGAAGCTGGACACTATCATTTCAAAGGTAAGCAATCACGGTCTCTGAAAAGCTTTTCTCTCAAATCTTTTTGTTTTCGCCCTTGTCTTAACTGTATAAAAGAACCCAATAAATACAGGTCTCAATGCATCGGGCAGAAACGAAAATAAAAGGACGATTTATGCATATTTTACTACGCCTTTGATTTCTTAGATAGTAAACTTTAAAAACAGTAAATAGACGACATAATTAAATCGTATTTTAGGCATTTGGTCTTATAGTTAGTGGAGAGAGCCTTTCTTAGACAGTGTCCCTGGCCCCACTTAGCGTCTGCCTTTTCAATGTTTTTTTTTTTTTTTTCATACGCCTTTCTTTTCTCCTCATTGTCTTGAGATAAAAATCAAGCGTTCAAAACTATAGCGATGGTTTCCGACGTGTGCTAAGTTTAACATGCTTTTCACAAAAACACCACTATGAACGATAGAAAGGACAAGCTGGATCGTCCATAAAAAATCTTCATTTCTCATTAGAAAAATAACACATTAAAAAAAAAAAAAGCATTCTACCATTAGAATTAACACACCTTTTTTTTTAAGAGAAGAGTGTATTTCTTATATATATATATATATATATATATATATATATATATATATAATATATATTTCTTTTTTTAGATAGCTGACTGTGGTCGCCGAGCTTGTCCTAGTACTTTGTTTGTTTTGATTTTTGTTTAGATTGCACTATACGGGTATCATAACATTTTTGGCCTAGGATAAAGTTGTCTCTCTCTCTCTCTCTCTCTCTATATATATATATATATATATATATATAGTGGATGTTTTATATCAATGTATAGATCAGTTCAGGCTACCATCTGAACATTTTTCTTATTAAGCCTTGGGCTATAGAGTAAAGTGATGGAGGGTAAAGTCTCAATATCCATGAATATACATGCATATCTATCAAATATTTAGTTCTGGTTCAAAACCTAAATTTATTGAATTTATTTCCTTCCAACCTCCCCCCCCCCCCCCCCCCCCCCCACACACACACACACACAGACACAAACAATACATTTTGAACACATTTGGATCATCTACTCCATGCCTTGATTGTTATTGGTTATTGGTTCTTCGTAGATTAGGGCTCTAACATCGACTCTTTTATAAATTCATATCCAGATCTTGGCCTAGCTGAAGATTCAAAATCATATTCTAAGTACAATTTGATATATCCCGTAAAACAGCCTCTTTTTTCCACTTTTCCACTGAGCTTTTTTATATCATATAAAAACATAATTCTTGTTTAGTATGATATGAGCAGATTTCGATTCTATGGCACATTGAAAACTTGTAAAGATGAAAAATTACCGATTATAAAAATAATTTGGGCGTGTAAAAATCTTACTTCGGCAGTTCCAAAGTAACACTAGCGACTACAAATCCAGACAATTTTGTGGCTCGACGTGCAATAGGTTTTGAAAAGCTAATGGACAAAATTTTCAAGTTCAATGTTTTCTAACATAATTTTTATGTAGTAAAACAATTTAATCGGCCGCTTATTTTTCTACTATTTAAATATTGTATTCGCCATTTTACATGCCGTATTTCCCAAACACAATGTTTATGTGCGAGAAGTATTTAAAAAAAAAAGCGCACTGAAAAAAGGGGAGAGCAGATGAAAGGAGAGAATGGGACAAAAGTAAGTGAAAACGAATACAAGGGCTAAATGTATGCTCTGTATTCAAGCATTACCCTTTAACACTGTACTCGGTAGCTGAGGGTCTAACGGAAAATGTTCTGGTGGTAGCCTGTACTGGTCTATAATATAATTATCACAAATTTTCCATATTGGTGACATCGGCTTTTAGTTTTTATCATCAAGTTTGACAACGTACACATTAATCTTAAATATGAAAAATTTAGAATATCCACCACAAAAAAGAAAACCAAATGTAATACCCGTATATTGCAATCGACTAATTAAACTGGTAAATATGATTGGCAATTGACAAAGTGAAGAGTAGTTAGGGAAATAATCATTTAATAATTTTTTTCCTTCGTTTTACAATGAGCCCATTTTTAATGGGTTATCCAGCTTTCTATAATAATAAACTAAATTTGACTGAAGGGCTTGCCTCCCTTGTCTGCAGCTTAAAATAGCATGAATTATTTCATATGGGCAAATTACCTGACCCTTTTTTTTTTTATTCTTATATCCAGATGTGTCCTGCATGAACATTCCCACCTTATCGAATAAATAAGCTCCATGCTAAATGTGGCGGGTTTTTAATTGATTTGTTTTTGTTTGCTTTTTATGGTTTTTTTTTTGTTATTTATTTATTTTTCTCTTTTGTAATGAGACCCCATCCTTAACACTAAATTAGGTGTGACAGTTAATGTACTAGTCATTATAAGGTGACGAGATAAGAGACTTTCGATGTAAAAACAGATAGTCAAAAAGTATTTAAAATCTGCCAAATCCATTTATAATCAAGTTTGCTTTTTTTTTTAAATCAATGATCGACTTAGTATAGTTTTCTTATGGTCTCACACTTATCACCTCATTTTTTATACGTCGCCATAGCAAAAGAATTTAACAATATTATTTACAATTTTGCTTCACATTAAGCCATTAAAAAGACCAGCGCTTTGTGAATGAGTTAAACATTAATGTGTATGTGTATGCGAGATTGTACTCGTTACCTCCACTGTCAATGTACATTGCTCATCACTGAACCACTAGGTATGGCACATCCCCGTCGGACAGATTGGTGGCGATTTGCAAGAGATTTTTAACCAATTTTTTTGATTATCGTAAGAATCGAAGCTATGTCGAAAAACTTGCACCACTTTCGTGGAAGCGCTAAACGCAGTTACAATAACCGCATCTATAGTTAAAAGACAATGAGAAAAGACACTTGTGTACAGACTAGATCTAAGAATGATATCAAATTATAAGACATTCAGAATCAGCTCTAAGTTTTCAAACTTGAGTTAAAATTTCTTGAAAGAAGCTAAAAGCTACATAAAAACACAGCTATTAGAGAAACTGCGTAAACGCATTACTTTTTATAGATCTTTAAATCGACTTCTTTGCAATTTTGGTCTACAAAAAAATTTCGAAAATGACGAAAATAATTATTATATTGTCATATCGATGACATTCATAAACTATTGACTTTTTCTCACTGAATTCTAATTACATCTGATTGCATGTCATTAATTTGTTAATGTGTTGACGCCATTGTAAAAGTGTAGGGATGTCAGGTTCTTTTAACCCTCGTCAATACAACCGATGACAGATATCGAGTTAAATAGCCTTGCAAGGTTCAGAGAGACTGGCTAAGAATTGATATTGTTTAAATTTTTTGATCATTTGGTGAATTTCGGGAAAGGTGATCTCCAGATCTTGTCTGAATTTGTAATTATTTCCTTCACATGCCTATACATTTCCTTTACATTTGCTCATAAAATGGTTTAAGACATTTAACATATTTAACAAAGAGTAACACGAGTATATTGCCAAAAAAGTAAAGAAAAAAATGTTTAAACCAAAACAAACAAAAAGAAGACTTAAGAATGTCCCAACACAACTCGCCCCCACCCTGCTCTGTACCAGAGTACAGGCTTATTATTATTTTTTTGTTGTTCTTCATCATTATTTCATTTATGAGGGAGATGACGTATCATGTCTTTTAATGATCAATATGATAATAAGAATAACAATAAGAACAACACTAAAAACAAAGCATATTTGACAGACATATCAAGCAAAGCAGGATATGCATTGGAACACTAAATTTAGATTAAAATGATTAGACTAAATTAAAAGTGAAGTTATCAATGATAGCAACAACAATTGTAATCTTAGGCTTTCAGGCCAGGCGCTGATGGAACCCACAAAACACGGATCCCTGCAGCTTGCACAGCGGGTTCGCTATCTAATAAGCCATTAATACCCAAAGTGGAGAAATAAAATTTACCTAATTTATACGATTCATGAAGTTTTATGGTGCAATTTTGGTTTGATCCTTAAATGAAAAAAATATGCACAATGAATACACCTGATCTTGCCGGAAACATTCATCACTTCTAGTTTTATTTGGCGCACATTTTTTGGTACATTGTTAAAATACGAGTTAATAAACATAAAACTGGAATTCCTTGCTAACTTTTAGAGTCAAAATTCAAAACCAAGACCAGGAGAGGAATTTGTAGGAATTTGATGTTTTTTTTTCTCTCTCAAATCTCTCTCTCTCTCGCTCTCTCTCTCTCTCTCTCTCTCTCTCTCTCACTCTCTTTCTCTCTCTCTCTCTCTTTCTCTGTTTCGTTTTCTTTTTGTCTGTCTCTCTTTACTATCTCTCTCTCTCTCTCTTTCTCTGTTTCTTTTTCTTTTTGTCTGTCTCTCTTTACTATCTCTCTCTCTCTCTCTCTTTCTCTATTTCTCTTTCTTTGTGTCTGTCTCTCTTTACTAACTATCTTTCTCTCTCTCTCTCTCTCTCTCTCTCTCTCTCTTTCTCTGTTTCTCTTTCTTTTTGTCTGTCTCTCTCTACTAACTCTCCACCTTATTTCTTTCCATTTCTCGTTTTATTGATTAAACCATAGATTTTGCGCCCTTGGCATTAAGAATAACACACAGTTAGGATTTCCACGGTACTATCTCTAACACTACTGTTACTGCTTTAGTCGTGCTACTGTTAAGTAATTGCTGCTATTGATAATGCTACTGCTAGTGCTGCTGCTATTGTTACTATTTCTTCTGCTACTTCCAGTGCGTTGTTGCTGCTGCTGCTGCTGCTGCTGCTGCATTAGCTTCTACCTCTATACGGCTACCACTTTTAATATTACGACTGCTACTACCACAATGATAATAATTATATACCTACATAAATAACTACATACTCAGGCGGATAAGATGATAAATAAGACACAAAAACGTACTGAGATAAGCAGTCAGGAATGCAGTTACTACGTTCCGTTATCAGTAAGCCATTGATGTACTGGTAGTGGTGGTGGTGATGTTATCGATGATTACTGTAGCTTCTAGCTTACAAATTCAAAACGATTTTTACACACAGCCCTGAAGAAATTATTATTACTATTTCCTAGCTATGATCGACTAGTGGTGTTAGTTTCAAGTATGTAATCTGATTTTTACTCATAACAATGTTTGGATGTTCTAAGATCCAGCTTGATAGACTGTTGTTTCTTATAACTTGCTCACATTTTCGTAATCTTAGGATTTTATTACCCTGCCTTCATAGGGTGCCGACAGTAGGATAAAATAACAATATCTCTGCAGATTCCAGGGCAAGATTTCTAACCTTGAAGCACCAAAGCGACAGACCTCATCAATAAATAGTACAAAGCGATGGTTTGTGTGCGTATATGTGTGTGTGTGTGTGTGTGTGTTTGGTTATTATCATCTGAGATTATCTAAAACTATTTATGCTTGTCAAGGCTGTCAGAGGCAGACAAAAGGATGTGGGGTTAAGGAGGGAGTTGTGCGCACATCAACCGATTCTGACCTCAGCTCTGAAGCCCATTTGGTTGTTTGTAATTGTATTTATGGCACGCTAGAAAGTCTGTTGCGGGGAAACGCTATGAGAGCGACCACGTATGTCATTTTACTTCTCTCCATAAGTTCACAGAAGCGTTTATTCGATGTTTCCTGTATAGAATCCGAATTCTCGTACTATTTATTTCTTTGCAGTATTCAATCTTCTGGTCTCTGTTTGGCTCGGCACTGGTGGCAGAGCGAACCAACGAGGTAGAGCCCCCGGCTGAGTTCGCTCTCAACTGCGCCACACTAAAGCCGCAGTTTTTTCAAAGAGTTTGCATTTCTACAAGGAAGCGTTGGTGGCATTCGAACCTATAAGCCCCAGACCGAGAATGCGACAAGCCACTGTGGCACGCTCCTCGCTTGATCTCGGTAGAGACCAGGCCCAACCTAGCCTAATGACAAAACATCAATTAGTTGATCAATCGATCGTTCCACCCATTCCGCCACGGATAGTGATCTCTGGGTTTCAACCCATCGCTTCCTCTAACTTGCCGTCCATCTCTCTCAAATACACATCAGATATTAAAAATTAAAAAAAAAATTGAGAAACCATTGTAAATATTAGGCTAAAGAGAGATTGCAAAGTTACCAAGTTGTTTCAAGCAACTTATTTTACAAGACAGATCAACCTTTAGAGAAAGTTTGTAAACGTACATTTTGTTGTAATGATTTTCTTTGGCGGACTTGAAATGTTAAGTTGCCTGGTTGTTGCCAACTACCCAGTACACATTAACGATGGTTTAACTGACTAAGTGTTGCTATACCGATTCCAACATTCATTATTTATATCACAGTTTTTCTTACTAATTTTTTCTCTCACGCCAGTACTCTTTAATTACTATAATAAATAGATCAAAAGTTCAAAACCCGTTTAATATTTGTGTGAATATAATATTGCTAAAAAATGATACTGGACGTGATCCCAGGTTTGCGAGTGTCGAGCTCTGTAAAAGTTGTCATAAGCATAAGCAGCCAGTCCCTCTTTCTTCAAAGGTGACCAAGTATAATTTTTTTTTAAATGATGCCAACAAACAAGTGATGCAAAAGCAAGACAACCATTCTCAGACACTTACGGTATCAAAATATGTTGGACTAAAAATGCACCAAAAATGCATACACAGATACATAGACACAGTTTAGACTGCTAACACAAATGTCAACTATAAGGTAGAAAGACTGAGGTCCAATTCAAAACTTTAAAACGACTTGCCTCAGGAAAATGTCAAGAGCCCGCTGGCCATATCGTTATAAAAAATAATGCTTTAGTTTATCAAGACTGAAGGACAGAGACCAATAAATGGAAATGCTAACGATCGGTAGTTCTCAGGAAAAAAATCAAAACAGCCTGTCAAGACCTGCCCTTCAAAGAAACCCCTAAAGATCGGAGAAGAATAAGATAACAACACCACTTTGAAAGGTAAAAGACAGACTGTGGAAAAAACCTACTAAAGCTGAGATAAAGAAACAAAATTGGGGTCCGTCATTCGCGGATTTTACCCTGACACGAAGTCAAGAAGTATCGATGATGTTAGGAAAGTCAAACACAAAATCTGAACTTCACCGCCTCCTGTTTGTTTGTTTTTTTTTTTGTTTATTTGCTTGCTTCTTTTACAAAGTCCATTGTTAAGTTTTTCCTTCAGAAAAAAAGCTAGACCTAGCCCTAGCTTATGTTTTATGTTTGACCATATTCAGTCTAAACGGCTGCATTGTGTGTATCACAGTGAAACTAATATAGACTGTGTAGTGATAATACTATAGACATCAAGCCCATCAAAAAGAGAAAGAGCAGGGATGAAACGCATGCATTTGGGAAGACTCCATTCTTACAAGATCGCGCGAGCGACATTCATGCGGATGTTCCAGACAGAGGGCGACTCTGTCTACCACTGTGCCATCCAAAGTCAGAGCGAGTTTGTCAAACACTGCATTACCAACGCTCCGGGTAGAAAATCGGAAGCTTCAGACAATTTACACAAGAGCAACTCTCTCGCATATAGTATAGTCTCATATTTTCCTACAGGCAGGGACCGGCCTCTCGGAACAGTCTTTGTCAGTTACGCTGCAGTATTTGCTCCTAATACTAAAGATTTCAATACGATCGATAGAATTGTTGCGCACTGCGTCCATCCTCTATATTTAGTACAAAGCTCGCAAATGTCTACATGGCTCACAGGAGTCAAATCATCATGATCTTGAATGGTAACGTCCTTATACACCTTTAGAGCAGGGAGATATTTGACGGGATGTTTTATCGCCTCATGTTAGCCCAAACACTGATAGGATGGAAATATTTACACACCATCTCAACTATCATAAAATGATCACTTAAAAAAAACATGATGAAGAGTGAAAAAACTCGTTGTAGAATCAATGGCACCTAAGAAAACAATAACAGCATAAAACATCAGTGAAGCTACACAAGAAACGAATAGGGCGAATTTG
>BLXT01008407.1:38898-49800 GCA_019648995.1 Plakobranchus ocellatus
TTTTGCATTATAGCCTTTTAAAAATTTGATTTACCAAAAAAGGATAATCTTCTAATATTTATTACAGAATTGTAATTTTTTTTTTACCTCCATACAAATGTCAAATGTAAGCTTATAAATCCTACTCATACACTATGTCTCCAAAATGCAACTTACCACTGGTTCACCCAAATTGCCTATTGTAAGGTTTTTAACTTTTGATGATGATGTGACTGTTTTTGAAAAGATTTTCTTTATTTTTTTGTGGGGGCGCCAGGATTTCGACTTAAGATTTTATGCAACAGGCTTCACTTAAATGGATTCCATCAGACCACGAGCTCTAGATGCAAGACTCAAATCAGTCACTTACAACAAAGGTTTTTTGTTAGATCTCATGAACCAAGAGGGACAATGGTGATATGGCAGTGGGGATCAGGACTGAGAGACTTAACATGTTTTGGTCATAAGTTGAGGTCAGTCGCATTTTTAAATACTGATGAGGGCAAAAGTTTTTCAACACAACAGACCAATAATAATCCTTTCATTCAGCAGTGAAAGGCCTGCTCAACAAACATCCACCCTGAAAAGGAAAACGACTCTTCCCTATTATGGAGGTTTGGTTTGGTTTTTGTACATGGCCAGTTCACAACAGGTGATCTCAAGCTTTAGGGCCCTTCATCAGGCCAAGGTGCTGGTGTTTGGGCTAGAGCCTGCAACAGAAGGATCCCTCCAGATCTCAGGGCAGATTCACATTCACTGTACCACTGACAACCTCCAACCCCTCAACCCCCCTTGCACATGAAATCAAAGTAATGGAATAGACAACATGTTTGTTTTTTTGTAAGCACATATTTAAGCCTGGCATTTATAAATTGATTATTTCAGCGTTAAACATCAATAAGCTTCTTTTCTCTCTACATCTTACAATCAAATATTGATAATCATTTGAAAAATATAAGGAAAAGACTACCACAGTATGTAAGTCTCAGGGAAAGAAAGAATTAAAAACATGAACACTTTAGAAGAAAAAATGACATTATAATCTTCTATCACATTTGTTTCCAGAACAATTTGATTTTGAGCCCACAAACAACAAACTTCATTACTGAAAGCATAGTGATATAAAATAACATTATGAATTACAATAATATTTAGAGAAAAATGCAAGCAGTGCAGAAGTAATTAATTAAAAACACAAAAACAACATCAAATAAAATCTGCAATCCCCTGCCCAGCAGGTCTCTTGGAAAACTTTCCAATAATTGTAAAATCACAGTTCTGGTCTTTACTGGCTTTTACATAAAAAGCACTGGCAATAAGCATAAAATGGTCTCCTTTTACATTCCCTTCAAGTATATCATGCTCAGACAAAACTCAAGAAACTCTGCACTTGGATAGAGAATAATTTATATATTCATTATTATCCATAACACAAAATACTGTTTGATTGATGATTTTTGATGTACTGAACTCCAATATTCCACAAAAAAAAAGAGACAACAATTATAATACATAAATTAGCAGTACAGCAACCCGATGAACAAACAAACAACAGTAACAATAGCAATAAAAAAAAACTCTTGATTTCTGGATGAATATATGCAAACACGACAGATAATGTGAAAAAAAATTTACTGTGAACATACAAACCAGGATTTAAAAAATAAAGACACAAATAGCAGTGCTCTTTCATCCTTTTAAACCTCTGGTGGTGGCAATACAAAAAAATTCTCCCACTGGCAAAGGCTAACGTGACATATCCTAAAAGAAATCCCATCTTATACTTCAGAGTTATAAGACTATTTCAAAGCATTCATAAGTCTATTTCAAAGCATTTGCCATTCTTTTGTGATAGAATTTTTATTTGAATACAAAACTGGTTAGCTTTCATTTGTGAATATAATTCAAATTTGCATCTTAAAACTTCAAAATCACTATGGTTTGAATGGGGAAAAACTGTAACAAGTTGCACATTTTGAGTAGGCATTTCTTTTAGTGTACAGAGAGCAAAACCCTGCAAACCTGGCCCGCAAATAAACAAAATGTCAAGTAAAACAATGATTAGGTTTAATTTAAAGTCTTTAATGAGAGCAGGCACATTCACCATCAGCCACTCAGTCTTTCCCATTCTTTTTTGCAATGAAATATCACTGTTTTCTAAAGACCATTTTCAGTCAATAGTGGATGAAAGCAATCAATATGTAAACGATATGTCAACAGCTGAAAACAATATTTGAAATATTTGAAATCTTTCAGTTGCCCTGCAGAAATAGCCTAGTCAGGCTTCACCATGAGATCAAACTCAACTCTGTGGCAGAGGGCAAAGCAGCGATGCAATCAACCTTATTTGTTTGGAATTAGGCTGGCACTTTTTCCTCTAGTTCTTTTTTTTTTTGTTACCAACAAGGGAATTTTGATGGTATTTTAAACACTATCCCACTACTAAAACAACCTTAGACATACTTGAACTAAAATCATTTTCAGAGAGATATGAAAGGAACAAAATGGCTTGCACAAGCAGCATCCTGAGAAAAGACTAACTTTGATCAAGCAGTTAGCTTTGAGAAACTTATTTTGTTATGGCCACCTGAATCTGCCATGGAGAACATGACATCCGTTTCCAGATAGTGAAAAAAAATACGTAAATCTACTTTATAAACAGGAATTGGTGGTGGGAGAAAAAACCATGGAAAGCACAGAAAAAAGTGCACATTTAATTATATGACAACAGTAGCAAAACAATATTCCTGTACAAATTTTTTTAAGGACAATTATTTAAAAAAAAAAAAAAAAAACAGCTCTTGAATTTGAGAATAAGTAAAAAGAATATGATTCTTTACTTGAGATCACATTTGGACTGAAAAAAAAAAAGAGAAGGTAGAGTCACAATAAAATGAGACATTTTGTGACAAAAACTGACCATGGTCTTCTTTGCAAACATCTAGTTTCACATTCCGCCAGGCTACCAAAAGAGGACAATTTCATTGAAAATCGTTGAGAATCACAACTGGATCTCTGCTTTTAATACTTGCTACTGCCACAACACAATTTTATATCCTGACTCAGTTCTCTCCGTCTGTCAAGCTGCTCAGTATTTGTCATCCCACAAAACTGTCTTTTTGTCATGTGTTCAGTCTAAATAGGCCCTTCATATAGATCTTTCTGCATCAATTACATTTTTTCTTATGAAAACTGTTGATTTTTACAGTTTTTGATTTTTATCTTACGTAACAATGTACTGTACTTAAACGTTCAAACAAATTTATGATTGCCTTTTTTAAATGTAGTCTAAGCTGTTTCCAATACATTTTCATGCATGAAAGAAGAAGTGTCTGCCAAAAGTCCCGATACATACGCATGATATATGAAATGTATGCTGTCTGAAAAATATGAAATAATATAATGCAAAAGAATCAACTTCTGAATTTTCTGACAACTGATCTGCAAGAGTTCATGAAATTTACTTCCCCCCCCAAGTTTGTTTTTTTTTCTTTTGGTGATTGAGCCATAGAAAAAGCATTTTTGTTTGGTTGTTTGTTTTTTTTTTTTGTTTTTTTTTTCTTTTGTTATTTGAGAAGTGTAAAAGCATCCATCTCTTTGTTGATATAATACGCTTTAGTGTTTATTTTCCTTTCCCCATGTGAAAACACACGCTAAACCCCTTGTTCAGTCCTCAGTCCATTGAGATCACAAGCCCTAGTCAGTCCACATCTGTTATCCTTTCCTTTTTCTGTTTGAAGCTGCCACCTCTGGGTTTGGCAGTGGCTGAGGAATGCCTTTGGCGTGACCCTGCACCAGCTCCTACCCCATTTAGACCGCTGCCTGAACCACCAGATTTGTCTAAATTGTCCTTGTCTGTTGGAGAATGCACTGATCCCAGGCTGAGACTTGACAAGCTGGATGAAAGGTGTGGGTTTGAGGACATGCCCAGGCTGCTGGGATAGGGTTTCAGGATGTCCAGATCATCCCCAGGCAGACAAGACTCTACCATCATGGCTTTTTCCAAACAGTTTACAAACAGTTCTGCCGTGTCTGAGCTCCCTGATGGTTTTGCGAATGTGCCTGCGAATCGCCAAAGTCCTCCAAAACCAATACCTGAACAGAGGCAGAATAAAAATATTGTTAAAGAACAGAACAGAAAAAGATATACATTTAAATTCTTGAAATGTACTCAATCTCTGTGATTCAACAAAAGACCTCAACCAAAAAGACAGGTGCAGACAATCAGATCAAGCTTGTAAGATAGATATTAAGGATAATAATCAAAGAATAAGGCTGAAAGGGTAGGTCTGATAGGAATGAGAATGAGGTTGGGATGTTCAAAGAATAGATCTTTTCCAATTAGTGTGAGCCAAGCCAATAGGGTAATTCTAATGGTCATCATTTCTTTTTTTACTCTGCAACATTAACGAGTTTTTCAAAGCCAGTGATGCCATTTTGAAGACTTTCTGCAAACATCCCACGTGTTTGTTGTTAGATTTCAGAGGTTTTTTTTATAAATCGTTTAACTTGCTCCAGACAAGCTTTTTATTCATTCATTTATAAAATGTGAGAAGCCAATAAATGAGTTGAGTTGTGGACCTGCTTGATTTGACCCATATTAAAATTCTAAAATTAGAAATAAAATTAACCCATTTCTCAGTCATTAAATTTCTACAGATGTCTACAGAGTTTCTGAAAATAAAAGCATTGTTCACTTCAATTTATGATTTTGTCAACAATTCAGCCGCTGAGATCCACAGCTTGACTATTTTGTGGGCTTTCTACACCTACATTAATGCACAGAAGAATTAGTAGTTAAAACTAAAGTACCCATCATTAGTATTTAAAAAATAAGCTAGCAATACCCTAATTTTTTAATGGGTTTTCATAAGGGTTTACTCACTTTGTAGGTAGGACAGCTGTTGCTGCTGGCTTACATCCTCACAGGCTATCATGTTTTGGATGATGCTCTGCACAGCATTTAAGATAGCCTGATCATGGCACAGGGACATCACATTCACAATCTTCGCATCTAACAGACTGTGGCTGTTAATATGAGAGGCAGAAAGCAGAGAGAGTGAGATTTCAAAAAAAAGAAGACTGACAGACAGAGAGCAAAAAATTTTACTTTAACATGCCAGCCCAGTCCACAGGACACATTTAAGCAATCAGTTACCTCACAAGAAAACAATTGTTAAGAGTACCGTCCCTTTAGTGCCTAGGTACTTCTATTTGTTTTGACCTATTTCCTGCCTCCCCTCAAATTTTTCATGGAGATTGGACACATTTTGTGAAAATTACAATGAAATTGAAATATGTCAGATTCTGAAGACACTTGGCAACAGGCATGTACAGGGTGTTGAGTTTGAATATGAGAGCAATGATTGAGGCTAAATTTCGGTGAAAATAACTCAGATCAGGATCAGATTGGTCAGAAAGTGAAAGTAAAAGTCCTTGAACTTCTAGGTCTAGACCCAGATCTAGGCCTGAGTCAAGTAGGCAGTGTTGAAAGGGGGTGTGGCCAAAAAGCTGATAGTAACACTGACACTGCGAGTGTGAAGCCTATGAACCAAATAATTTGCTTGAATCTGGCCAAAATTGGAAAGCCTTTGGATTGTATTATTTTACTTAGTGGTGTGTCAAATTCTGTCATCAAGTTGTAATTTTTTAAGCATTATACATACATATCCACCACTGAGCAAAACAAACTCGTACTTGTCACACACAACAGAAAACAAAAATGACAAACATAAAATCCATGATCTTTAGAATTTTGTTGAGATCTTTTATTCTTTAAGACATACATATGGGTACAGTGTGTTTTGTTCTTTGTTGCAAAGCCTGTTTAATACTTTATTCTTTCCTTATTTTTTCTCAAGGGCCAAAAGAAATGGTTTTCAATAATTCTCAACACTCAGCTCACTTTTACCCTGAATAACATGGGTCATATGACCCAAATTCACAAAACAAAAGATATCATACGAAAACTTGTTCATTTTCCTAACTGTCCTGTAAATATCACATTGTAAGGTCAAGCACAAGCAGAAAAATATTTTTTTTTTGGGATCAATTTGGGTCACTGGGTCAAATTTTAACTATGGGTAGTTTTATAAAGTTTGTCCAATTTGTATTCATCCAAATGCAGTTATGAGGCCTACAGATATCTTTTATTGTGAATTCAAAATTGCTACCTCCAAGAGAGTTTGCAAATTTTCAAGAAAATGTGTAAAAATGTGCCATTTATGCAAGCTATGTAGCCCTGCTACCCCTTGAAAAACATAGGCATATTATACACCAATGGAAAGGTTACAATCTCAGCCTCCCTATCAATGCCACTAGAACTACCATGTATGGACATATAAATTTTTCCAAGAAGTGAGCTCCTTTCATAACCATTACCATATATGGAGCCTCTGTCCCAGTTTCCACGCTTTTTTATTCCAGCTGCTTCGATTTTGTATACGCAGATTTCCGACCCCTTAGTTTGTGCACAGCGGTCAGCACCGCAAGTTATTACCATCCAGTGAAATGGTGGCAAAGTTCTGACGTCACAGCTATCCCGTGCTCATCTGTTCTTATACTAGTTTGTAAACAGTGCTTTGTTGGCTTTTGAGTGAAGTTTTCAGCCAGTTTAGTGCGTAAGTGTTCGCCAGCATGAAATGGACGTAAGAAAATGGCCGAAAGGAGACAGATGCAAAGAGAAGAGCTTGAGAGAACTAAAGGAGGCCCATCATATGGAGCTGGCATTGTATAATTGATCAGAAACCAAAATATATTTGCTCAGACTTTATCGGCCATTTTCTCAAAATGAGTTTGTTTTGGACAAATGTTCTTATTACTTTGGTGTTTTTCATACAAATTGTATGAAATTTGCCATGAAGTTTTAGGGCAGTAATATCTTGCTTTTCACATAGGTTTTTTGGAATCCTATCTATAAATATTTTTTCCTTAATTTTCATGTGTCCAAAATTTGATGCTATTTATATATCTCAAAATTTCATGAAAATTTTCCTTTTCTTTCTGACCAAAAAAGCTTACTTGAAAACCTTCAAATTTAGTATAAAAACATATTCTCGACTAGAAAAAGTTGATATCTTATATAGTTTTGAAGTTATAAGACTTTGAAAATTATGTTTATATCAAAGATGGCCGACATTTTTTCTGATGCTATGCCAAAGGTAATTCAAAAAAAAAAATTATTTTGGTTGTTTATATCACTTTTTGGGGGTCATAAATACCAAATAAACCATTTATAAAGGTATCATTTAAGAAATAAAGAAAATCACTCGGGTGCTGCATTTGCCCTTAAGTTTGAATTTGATTACTATATCTTATACATTACATTAACCAGACATAGCAGAAAATATGTAGACATCATGGTGCCTCACTATAGCAATATTTCAATAAGCTACTAAATCTGTTTTGTCAGCCTATCTGAGGTAATAATTTTAAGAGAGCTAAGATCTAAGTAAGAAACTTACATGACAGGGAATACTTTGGGGAATACTACAGATGCCTCAGCCAAATATTCATACAGAATCCTGGTTTCATTTTCATCTGTTGTGTTCCTCACTAGAGTTGCCTGTGGAATACAGAAAATTTAACATTGGTTTCTCTGCCTCCTTTGATTTTCAATTTAACAGAAACACACTTTTCCTTTTCTCCTTAAAAATAGGTACCCCAAACCAGCCTTTGTTGTGCTCTCTGCCGCTGATAAACATTTCAATATTTTTCAACAGCTATATTCAATCCTATAACTTCATACAATTGGTCTTAGAGCTTATCTTTACTTCATTTTCAATATGTAAAGCACAAACAGGTGTAACTTAAAGCATCATCACTGAACAGGCCGTAAAAAATGTAAGCTGCATTTTTTGCACCTTGCGCACACATATTCTTTCTCAACCTTGTTCAATGCAACCAGGCTCAGCATGTAAGACATCATTCTAAAAATAGCATCAATGGATGCAGAAATAAATGAGCTTTATTTTGTAACCCGTATTGAAAAGATTTGAGGTAGTTTAACATTAATTTTTGCCAATTAAAGAACAATTTTGTTCATAGTATGTTGAACTAATCAACCTAGGCAGTCCCAAATTTGTCTGATAAAAGTAATGTTTCTGACTCACAAAATAAAAAAAATTGTGAGAAACGCGCTCTCGTGGACCATTGATGCTACAGGAAACTTGATATGATGTCATCAGTTATTTAATCTCATTGATATGTGTAGACTTATGCTAAAAAATAGAAATGCACTCTCTGTTTGATGCCATTCTTGAATATAGTACTGGACCTTAAATCTCAATCTTAAAATTAACATCTTCAAATATTCATACCTAAAACCAGTTATTTCTTCAAGATTTATCAGTATCAGGAGCTGAAAAGCCCACAGAACTAAGTCTTACTTACTTATCTAGATAAATTGTGTCACTCTCAAAGTTTAGCATTGAACTATTTGGCCTATTCTCAAATGCTAGATGTTTTTTCCATAATAGTTTTAAGTTATTAGAGTTTTATCATTTAAAAAATAAACTTGCATTAGGACATGTAATGCTTATATCATAACTACCACTGACAAGCTTACAGATCTTTTTGGAGGCGGCGTTTTTTGGGCACTTTTTTTTTTTTTGTTCCTAGAGACAGGGAAAAGTTATGAACAGATGTTGATTAATTGCTAAATTCTAAAATGATTAGTCATTTTGCACTCAAAACAACATTTTTATCTGAAGTCATAAATTTGTTGTAAGGTTTCATCCTCATCAAACTAATTTATATCGATAGTGCGATTTTATATGATTTTTCAAAAAATCGAGAATCTGCTAGAAAACCTTTAATTCATTTTTTGAGGCCACTTTATGCATCAATATATATCTAGAAAAGAAAACATTTTTCCTGTAAAAATGCTAGGTTTTCTGTGACTATCAATGTCATGGAAAAAACTGAGCATTATCCTTGTTGACTTTGTTGCCATTGTGCAAGTTTTATGATTATCACACTCACAATTTTAATGTTATGCTTTTTGAAAATGGTCTCAGGAACTGATTATGATAAAATGAATTTAAACCATAAACTTTTTTGGTTTTTATGCTACAGCTTTGAATAATGCACCAAAAATGGTTTTTCAAGCTTAAAAAGCTCATAGTAAAAATAGGTAGCCTATTTTAATTTGAAAATTTTTCTGTTTGGGGTACCATGAAAAAGCATTAGCAATGGCAAGCATATCAAACCTCTCAAGTCCCTATTCAAAAAGAGGGCAGATATTGATACATTTGTCTAATCCATCCATATCCCCCCCCCCCAAGATGCAAACGTGTGAATAATTAAACAAAACCTGAGGAAAAGTCCCATACATAGCACATTTGCCTCCCTTCATTACAATTATCCTTAAGAGAGATGTCTAACAAACAAAGAACTCGGAAGACCATATTTTTGTTGCTATTCTTTTCACCAGCTTAACCAGAACAGCTAATAACACATCATCTACCTGCTGAAACAGATATAATTATTCTGGTGTTGCAGAAGACAGACCAATGTTGTAACCACAACACTATCAAATTATACGATTTCCTCTCTTCTACTTCAAGTTGTCACCATTTCCGCCTCCGCCTTTTTTTTTTTTAATTTCTCAGCTAGTTGGTCAGTTTTGAAAATTGAAGACAAGCAACTCACTGTGATATTCTTTGTTTGAAAGAGAAAGTTCATCACTCAAATCCTCAAAGAAAGACAGAGATCAACATTTATGAGTAAACAACTGACATATATTTACTTTTTTTATCACCTTCTAAACCGCTTTTAGCTAAAAGATAATGTACTGAAAAGTTGCCAGAGAAAAAAAAATGAACAGGTGAAATGCAAAAGAAAAAAAACTACATAAAAATGATGAGTGCCTTGAAAAATTTAAGACCTCGCTCCTTTTTCTTGTTCTAAATCTTAAATCGATTTTAATCTACTAAAAAAAAATAATAATAATAATAATAAAAATAAAAAAGCAATTCTACAGGAAGTCAAGGGCTCCTATCCTTGATGAGAGTGACTAACAGGCATACACTTCCCATTAAGTCATCCAATGAATTTCAACCTACCAACACTGTGAGTACCAATGTCTGTGTGGGGTAGTCTGTGAGAACCTCAGGGTCAAGCAATACATTATTCTCATTAGAAACTGAGCTGCGGCCACTGCGGGCAGGACCTAGGGGCACTTTAGAAGGTTCTAAACTTTTCTTGCTGCCTGGGATGGGCATGGAGGAGCTCCGAGTCTGTGCCAAAGGCGGCCTTGAGCTTGGAGAGTGGATTCCACAGCCAGAACTTCCACTAACTGACGTGCCACAAGAGCTAGAATCAATGTCCAGACTGTGGCAGCGAGGACTAACTGAGCTTGGCGGGAGGCTCTGGGATACAGAAAAAAAAGAGAAATGAATAATTGTCATGTTTAAATTAGGCAATTCCCTGCAATTGGGATTAATCACTTTTAACCCATTCGTTAGTCTTTCCTACTAATATAAAGAAAAAATAAAAACTGGTAACTTGCATCTTACGAAATATCAAAGCATGCTCTTTGCAATGAAATGTTTAACCTATAGGTTTTTTCAGTAACTTTTTACTTTAAACGAGTAGGTAAGAGAAATGCCATTTAAAATTACCCAAAACTATTCTTTTTAAAGTTTGTTAAAGAATTATTCGCTTCAGTTTTGCTGTGAAGATATTTTACATAAACATTGTCATCAACCAGATTTATGCTTTACTGGCTTAAAATTTAATTAATTTACTAACATATATCAACACAATAATTTGTTGTTCTTTTGGAGAATTACTTTTAGAATATTATATTTGTGATTCAAGCAAGAAAAAAAACCACAAGAATTTAACAAATTATTACAAGCATGTAGCCCAAAAGACCTAGCACTTTTAAAGAACAAATGTTATCTTCTACTGAGCAGAGCA
>BLXT01008407.1:94955-118494 GCA_019648995.1 Plakobranchus ocellatus
GGACAAAATCCTAACTTAAGTGATTCATTGCTTTAGCAGCAGTTACTACAAACTTTAAGGTTTTTTTTAAGGGTAGGCATCTTCTTTAAAGATTGCCAATATGAAAAAAATTTTTCAATGTTAAAAAAAAAAATATTATAAAACACTTTTTTTTCTCTTTCATCGACTGCAAAGATGTACAAGTCATTTTTTAAGCACAAAAAAAATGCCAAAATGAGAAATCATTAATACTCATTCATTCAGCAATAGCAACGTATCTCATGCAAGCAGAAAAGAACCATGAAGAATAAACTACTAGCTTCAAAGGTTGAAACCATGCTCAAGGTATTCATTATTAGTAGTAAATGCATGTGTGAGTTGGTCAAAATTACAAGATAATACAATTTGCAACTAGCCCCATAGATCTAAATTTTATGGATCAATAATTCAAAACCTTTTCTTTTAAATTAATGAATCATCTTCTACTTTACTTCTTGGGCTTCTTGTATATCATAAAACATGTTCCTTCTCATTTTTGTATAAATAATGGTTTACTTCTTTGCTTAAGAGAACCATAAATCTGACTCAAACAGCTGAAAACTAGAAAATCAGAAATCGTAGATTAACAAAACTGCTGAACAAGTTAAAAATTGAATGCAAAGCTCTGCACATGCTAAACACCCAGATGATAGTCTGTCTGAAAGATGTAGTGGGCCACACAAAGCAAAAAAAAAAAAAAAAAAAGAAAGAGATGCTTCATTGTTTGGTAAAGGCATAGAGGATAGAGGAAAGGATGGTGTCACTTATGCAGATGGCTCACACTTGATAAAACCCTGAATATTTCGCAGAGAATGGGGACATGGTGAAGGTGCTTTGGTATAGCTGGCTTGGTGATATTGCCACATTTTTCGACATTTATCAGTCAATAATGGTCATAATTTTTCTTCTAAAGGTGTAATATCTTTATTATCACATCTTTAAATAATTTTCATTGTGTCAATTGTTCATGGTGCAAATTTACATATACCCGTGCTTACTGAAGTGAAAGCAGTTACAGAGAGTGAGGGAATGCACAACTGATCAAGGTTAATCATTGCATTGAGAGAAATACAGATTGCTCAATAGTCACACAAAATAGATATAGAATATTATTGTTTGTTCCTACCTTCAATTTCACTTTATGAGTCTTAATGTCTAATATCAAATGCTTGAAATAAGACACAGGGCAGAGCAGACAGGAACAACAAATTGGAGAGAAAGGTATAATGCATGGCTTGCTTTTTTTGTCCTTACTAAGATAGGGGTTGTAAAACCGTAGAAAAATAAAGGTTCCTGTGTCTGTTTTGCAGTCTGGCGGTAGGCGCAGACTAAGAACTTGGTCCAGGCAGTGGCACATGACGCGAAGCTTCTGAGGAAACCTGCAGATGAGGGTAGAGGAGAGACACACACACACAATACACAATACATTGTACACTGTCGATCTAGAAGAGGCATGCAGGGTACTAAAGTTTAGGTAGTGGAAGGGGGAATCAGGACTGAAACAGAATATTTTGTACGATAAGAATTACAAAATATAATGATATAATTTCATGATAACAGTAAAACAGAATGATGGAAGCTAGACAGTCTGAACAGGAATATATATAAAAAAAAATGTATTCACAATCTACATCTCATCCACTCTCTTCACATACCCATAACTTCTCAGGATTGTTTTATGAAACTTAAGGCTTCAGAACTGAAAATTCCTATAGTCATGATTCTAGGGTCCTTGAGGCTACCCACATCAAGCAATTGTTAGTTTCTGCAATTTGCATCCTCCACACATCTTGTAACTTCACTAAAAAAAGTAAAGTGGATTCCACATTTAGTCCAAGCATCGGGGAACCAGAAGTAGGGCCCCGATGGTTCTTGGCATCCGCCATTGTAAGGTAGTTTGCCATTGCTTTCTTCGCCGCTTTACTTTCGCTGGATCTACCCATTTAGTCTGGGTGAACACAGAGGAACAATGAAAATCTGACTTGGCCCAAACTGGGAATCGAACCTTGGATCTCTTTTTTTTTTTTTGGGTAGTCTAACTCCTCTACCAGATGAGCCACCGCTCCCCCAGTAACTTAACTACCAAGTTTAAATACAGAAACTCCCAATGCTTTGAAGAAAAAACAAAAATATTATCCAAGGTAAAGGCCAGTATCATGTTGTGAAATTTTGGTGCGAACATTATTTTATTTTCTGATATTTTAAGTACTCTACTTTCAAAATAAACACATCCTAAATACAATGAAAAACTACACGCTTGCAAAAAAAAAAAATAAAAAGTAATTACCAGAGGATATAATTGTTAATATTAACAAATATTTCTTCCTTGTAGAATTGCTGTTGCAAAATCTAATTTCCATACCTTCCTAATATGTTTATTAACGCCCCTTCTCTTCTAAATACAGGGGAAGTCAGTAAAGACAAAAAATTCCTAGTAAAATTACCTTGATGTTCTCTTTTGTCATGAGTTTTAAGTTAGGGTTGTCTTTCACTGTTTCAATAGGTCTTATCTATCCACAACTTCTATAATCAGAGCATATAATCTTCTATGTCTTCTACAACTTAATTTCCATCTTTTGGTGATTTGATTCCTTGTTAGTATCTGGTTTGGTTGGGGTGGTAACTTCTAGGTTTGTTTTTGTTTGATATTATTTTGTTGCTCTCACTTATGTTCGATAAGTGGATCTGTTTGGTGGCTTTTTTTTTTTTTTTTTTTTTTCAAAACAGCAGTTTTGATATGCCTTTTCCATACCTGCAAAAGGGGAAAAAACATGCCCTTTCTTCTTGTATAAGACCACCTTTTTTTTGTTTTTTTTTTTTTAATTAAGTGGGATCTAGTCTCTTGAGGTCTTCTAATATCCTTTCACCACACATTATGAGCAAAACTAAATTGGCTGGCAATAATGGCAAGAGGAAAATCCTCCCAAAGACATAACTTAACACAATGCACCCGCCGCCTCCACCCTTCCCCCCAAATTTAGTCTCTAAACATCATGGCAGAGTAAGCAACACAATGAAAGAGCTACCAACGTCAGAAGGTTTAATTTCAGTAGTTTCATGTTTTCATCTGCAGTATTTCATTTTAAAAAATCTTGGGACTGCAAAAAAGTAGAGCCTATGACACTAATAAAATGGTCACAAAAGCAAAAGTCATCTGCCACTACTATTTGCAGAGAACCAATAAACATTGATATCTTTTTTTTTTTTTTTTTAAGTCTATAGAATGTGGTTTGAGCTTTAACCATGAAAGACTTTTGATATTACATTTGATAATATAATGCAAAATTCATTTTAAAATCAGGTACAATCTCAGAATTCTTCTCCCATTTCCACTTTAGATATTTAAGACTGTTCAAAAAAAGAAATACTTTATCCTAATGGCGGTTGGCAACTCTGCGATGACTAACCTGTAAAGAGCATGCAGGAATGAAATAACCTGAAAAGTTGTCTTTCATAATTTATCTTTAAAATCATCACCTTCCACACACACACACACACAAAGGGGAAAAAAAAAAAGAAAACCACGTCAGCATGCTATACAGAAATCATAATTTTTTTTTAAAGAAAAAAATGTTTGTTTTTTTGTTTGTTGTTTTATTTGAAAAAAAATATTTTTTCAGGGGAAAAAACTATTCTATAGCTGCAAAAATGAAGGTTAGCTTTAATTCAAATGAATTAGGTTTTTTTTTGGCACTTTACTACAGAACGATGTAGATGTAGTGAGACCATTTCTAATAAGTTGAATGTCACCTTTATCACTTTTGAGAGAACAATGTAAAAACTCCCCCCTTTGAAAAAAAAAAGGAGAAAAACTTTTACTGCCGACATCAATGTGCTAAATCTCTATTTCAATTTTACCATTTCAAAGCTCATGAAACTCAGTTTTGGGCTGTAATGTGATTTCAACTATTCAAAATATGACTTGTGACCCATTTGACTAGTCTTGATATTAAATTAAGTCATACATGGTAGACCCAAAGGCAAACGAGAAGCCATTACAACAATAAAACACATCACAAAAGATTTGAATTAAATTAATGAAAGACTCTTTTTTTTCTCCTCTTTTCTTCATTTTTTTTTCCTTTGTTTTAATGCGTTAGTAAATCTGAAATACATTATTACTAATCAATTTAATTTTTCCTCTGTTTACATATCATACTGTGAACTTCTTTCAGTCAAAGCTTTCTGATCCTGATATTTTACTTATCCAAAACAATATATACAGTCAAAGCTTTTTTATCCTGATTTTTTGCTCATCCAAAACAATATATTTATCCTTTGGCATATAAACTGCTACACACTCTAACCCAAAAAGAAAAATTTTTGAGGAGAAAAAAAAAAGACACTTTAAATCAAAATTAGATTTAGGGATATTAAAGTAAAAATTTCTAGCTAAATTTTTGGGATAACCTGTTTCTACCATGTACCATATTTAATGTAAAGTTATTAACAAATCTTTGAAAAACTTATTCACTTATTTATTTCTCTTTTCTTTTAAATTGAGGTACACCCACTGTTAATGGCAAAGCTTTCGTTTTAAGCAGTTACAATGAAAATTTGAAACAAAGTTATTTCATGATATAACATTCATTTCAAGGGACAATTATTGAAAAACTATATTTCAATAAATCTTTTTTAGAGGGCGGAAAATGCAAGTATATTTTTTCTTTCCTAAATGACTTGAATTGTATCAATGAGATAAAATGAAAACTTTAAAAGTAAAGTTAAAATTTTCAATGCTGCGAAAGTCTAAAGCATGTCTAAAGCATTGTTCCATAAAAAAAGTCAAGTAGTGATTCTACATCACTGAGATCAAATCAAAATTTTTAAGTAAAGAAGTAAACATTTCCAATGCTGTAAAGTTTAAAGCATCTCTATTGAAAGTCTCCACATAGGGAAATGAGAGGTTTTCATCCCTTACAGTTAATGGTGTTGATTTAATTTCAATAATGCAGAACCAAAACAAGGCCTTTTTTTTAAGGGACTGCTACACACTTATATGAAACTGTAAAGAAAAAAAATCATTGAATTGCTTGCGATGAAACCTAAATTGCAAATAAAGGTTATGCAAGAAAGGCATTTGAATTTCAACTTTCTCACAACCTTTATAATGCTTTTTTTTTTACAGTCAAAATATCGCAATAACCTCCATTAAATGCAGTTTTAACATAACTCAATTTTGTTAGGAGAATTTTCAAACCTCATTTTTATCTCAAAGAGTACTTTTTGTTTTTTGTAAACTTTTGGATTTTAAAAATGATCATGACACCAGTCCTTATGAGTGGAATAAATAAACATGAAGGGTTTTTTTTTTCTGTAAAATTTTACTCCTTTTCTTTTCATTAATCATCATAGCTCAATTCTGTTTTCAGCATTATACAGCTTATAAATATGAAATTTCAAATTATTTTACTATTTGTAAAAAGTTAAAAGTTTGACTTCCAACTCATTTTCACTAGTTTTGAGACATTTGTGGTTCTCTAGGTTTTCAAATAGACTTCTTAATTAGATTTTTTTGCCTTAAAAATAAAATGTTAAGAAAACACACTGAATTCTTTAAGGAAATACCTTAATCAGAATTAGTTCTCCTTATCCCAAAAGGTGTTACAAAATGAATATTGCTTCAAGATATTTTTCCATATTTCTTTTTATCTCCAGCACCATTCATATTGATTACTTCATACAATTTTTTTCTCCGTTTTTTTTCAATGATTCATTTATATAAAGCTTTAGAGGCTCATCAGGACAAACCATCCAATAAAATAACTTGGACCTATAGCCCATGCCATAAAGGCCCAACATATTGCTGGACCTAAACCTGTGCCCTTTGTTTACACACTGGAATATTTTTCTTACAAAATGCCAATCCTCTATGAGATGGTGAGGATTTATTTTTATATATATATAATTATATATATATATATATATATATATATATATATATATATATATATATATATATATATANATGTTTGCGAATATGCAAAGAAAGTTTGAAATATCAGTTACTGCTGAAAATTGAGACCCAAACAAAATGACAACTTAATTAATATTGCCTTTGAACAAGAAGATAAATCTCTCCACTCCAATTGCAGAGCATGTATAAGCCTGTAGGGGAAAAAAAAGACAGCTAGGTGTGGAAGTGAAAGTTATTATTGTTTCACAAAGATATACACAAAAGACAGAAACTTACTGAGGAGCAGATCCCACTATGGCATTGAAAACTCTCTGTGTTATGTTTAGTAGGTTTTGCTTGTTTTCATCAATGTTCTCTCCAGACTCAAGCCTGCAATAAAATCAAAGCGGAGACATCAACTTTCGTGTGATGGTAAGTTTATTTTGATAACATTAATCAGAGAATCAATGAAAAGCCTGAGTTATCCATCTATCCCTTTACCCCTTTACCCTCTGAATCAAAACAAGATGCTTACAGATACAGCATGGAAAATTTCCCTAGGCTACGGGAATTTCCCAGTCTAAGCACATTCGGCTTTGTTGTTAGTGTTGGGGGTTTCTTGTTTTGTTTTTCTTGTGTGCAAAATATTATTTAAGGATCTCCAGTGTGCTTCAGGCAAGAAATCTAAAAAAAAATATGTGTTTTTCCAATAAATCATTTGTTTTTTCATGATAAAAAAATGGGTGTCAAGATGGTGGTTCAGTGCATCATGTGGTGCAAGGAGATAGAGAATGATTTGTAAATTTGAAGGTTTTGACTAAAACTGGCACTTAATTCATTTTAAATGTGCCAAAATTTGCAGGTACAATATATATATACATATATAGATAGATACAGATATAGATATATGTGAGGAGGCCTGAGGAAACTTTACATTTTGAGTTACTTGCATCATGTTGTAACTGAGATATTACTGATCATTTTAAGTCCCAAGTTTTCACAATATCTTTATTCTAGCCTCAGTTTACACAGTTCAAAGACACAAAACACATGCATATGATACAATGAGAAAATGGCGTTTAAATGACATTTTTTTTCTTCTTTTTTGTGTTTTCCATAACAAAAAAGCTCAGTCATTTTTTGCTGTACTATCATTGCATGTCCAAAATACTGAGTAAAAATCCATGTTTTGAACAATAATATGAGGTCAAACTAGTACAAAAGATACCTTTAGACCATGCAATGAATTGTTTTCTTTTACACAATATCTAGATCAAGATCTAAGTCCAGATCTAGAATGGAGATAAAGACAAGACATGAACATGATCTACCTTGACTGTTCCTAGGTTTAATGAAAATTTAGATATCTAGATCTAGACCTAGATTTGGGATATTGGCAAAAAAAAATCATGATAAAGATATATTTTATTCACTTATTTCCGCCAGGTGTAGCATCCTCATCTTCCTCAGATTTTCTGAGATCAATATCAGAGACAAAGCCATGAAGATCACTGAGATGTCTAGCGATATCTCTGTCCACCATTGTTATTATTATCCTCTTAGAACTGTAGTTGTACTCAAACAAATTAATTTAAAATAGTTACGTTTTATGTATAGAGTATAATTAACTTTACTGTTGAGATAAAATATTACTTGAAAAAAGCAGATGAGAATATACAGAAATATCGACTTTCTCAAGGAGAAAAGCTACCGCAGGAGGGTGGTGTCTGAAAGCTCTGAGAAAGGGTGTGTAAAGGCGCACTCAATCTATAACTGCCTTTTAGGTCAGAGTATTCATGAGCATTAATTATGAATAAAAAGCTGAGGAGTTTCCCTTTCGATTGATATATGGTGTGAAGGGGTGGAAATCCATTAGCTCGCTATTCAAAGGGTGCAAAGCTGTTAAAGTTGAATTACATGATATAATTTTCAACATTTCCCTCGATACAACATGTTTTAAAACGCAAAAGTTAACTATTTATAAGTTTCATTTCATCTAAAAACTCACAGAAAAGGTGTAGAAATGGTTGTTGAATAATGATCTGACCTCAACTCAACTTTGACCCTGATCAACCTTGAGTCTCTATTTAGGCCTATTTCTCAAAAACAACTTTAGTGTAACCTGACGGGTTTTGTCAGACTGCCTCACATATAGCATATCACCTTTCTTTCTTTATTATGTAACTTTTTTCACAGTAGTTATATATTATCACAGTCCATTCTTTAAATACAATAGAGAAAACAGAAAGATGAAAAGCCAAAAAAAAACCAATTTTTTCCTCTACAGTAATTGCTTAAAAGCAGTTTTTATTCTAATGATATTGAAAATATTACCTTGCTGGATCCACCTCATAAGAGACAGGTCTCTCACTTCGCTCCACCTCAAACATACTGAGTAAGAGAGGATTAAGCAGCTCTCGCAGATACCACTGCCCATAGAAGCGGAAGCAGTAGGCCATTATTTTACTGGCTAGAGAATTACCACGGAAAAGTGTCTGCATGCAGTCGGCTATTTCAACCTCCTGTAAGAAATAAAAAAAAAAAAAACATTATGTGACTAGCTGACTCTGTTAATTTTCCTCAGAGGTTGCATTTATTGTTTTTTCAAATATCCTGTAATACAGCAAGTTAAGGCTGCCATTTGTTTTGACTTGATACATGACAACTTGAAAAGAAAAGGAAATTTATTTTTTTTCTTCACTTCAAAGGATGCTTTTTCTAGAATTCAATATTAATGCAACACATTGCATTTTGAAAGAAAATCTAGACACCTCTTGTTGGCAAAAATAGAAGAACAATAATCATACAAACATTTGCTGATTATTCACCTTAGAAAACATGTTCCATAAAAGTTGGTACAATAATCGCTTGGCATCAAACAGATTCACAAACACTCTGGCCAGCTCATCCATCTGAGAGTTGCTGACCACAGTGGCCAGTGCCATAGCAATGGGCAGCTCTCCTTTATCCCCAATCATGGTGACTAGTTCTACCAGCCGCTCAAAGCGATCAGCTAAAGCAGTCTCTGCTAAGGTCTCAAATTCTGTACCTTGTTGAAGAATCTTTGTCAGGACCTCCATGAAAGCTGCTCGTGTTTGAGGGTCTTTGTGGTAACCCAGAGCTGACAAATATAGGACAGGATAAAATGCAGAGACCTTAATACCTTAAATTATTTCTAAATTTATTTAAGAAACGTTTTGCTCTTTAAAAGAACCCAATGATGGTTCTGTTGAATCCATTTAAATCAAGTAAAGGAGAAAGAACCATTAGTTTAATTAAAACTGAAGCAAAAGCAAACATAGGATGAATTCTTTTTTCATTTTTTCTGACAAATAAAATAAAAATTATTTTGAAGACTATCAAATTTAAAACAAAACACTTCAATCTAGACACAAGCTAAGCTTAACAGGTTTCCAACCAAAATTAAGAAAAGCATCCATATATTTCTCACCTATAGAATGCATGAGACCACTGTCTATGTTTGCATTGAGCAAATTTGACATGGCTTGAACTGTACAATTCCTCAGTGCACTTAAATTGCTCACGCTTCTTTTGCGATTTGGATCTTGAGCCTTTTCTTGTTCTTCCTCAGAGGTACAGTCATTCAGAAGGTTCATGAACAGGGTGAGATACCTGGCAACAAATTATTTTAGTAATGTCTTTAATGTTTTTCAAAAAGATTGTTAGCATGCATGTGTGTGTTATTTCCATAACGTAAACAAAATAACATTCTGTATGCTAAAGCAGAACTGTATAAACAGTTTAATTTATGAATTTGATGCATGGTCATTTTACAGATGTAGTGAAATAATCAAAGAGCCTAGAACTCTAGATATACATGGTTCATGTATCTGCGAAATGTTTGATGTGGACAAAGACACAAAAGAAAATTAATAGGCAACATATGGATTGCGGATTCTAGAAAAAGACCTCTGTATTGGATTTGATTTATAAATTTGATGCATGGTCATTTTACAGGCACAATGAAATAGTAAAAATGATTAATATGTTTGTGAAATGTTAAACATGGACAAAGTCAAGAAAAAATTGAAAATTCTTTGCGTTATGGAAGTATTATAAATAATTCCATTTGAAACTTTCGGAGTTCTATCATGAATTCACCTGCAATAAATAGGTAAGCAAACATTTGTCTAAGAACAATCTCACCCTTTTGTGTCAAGGTTAATTTTAAAAAGGTTTTTTTTAAGTAATAGCATTTTACAATTGTGATTGCTTTTGACAAAAAATTCAAATGCTTTCCACTGCAAATGCTTACTTGAGAAAGAGTTGAGACTTTGCCTCCATCAAATCACCCCTGTCACTCTCTTCTGGCTGCAGAGGCAAGCCTGCTAGAAGGGCTGCTACAGCTTCCATGCTTGCCTGGTCCAGGTCTCTACAAATCGTCACAGGTAAAAATAACATTGAGCATGTTTATAAAATCAGACAGCTTTAAATAGTGAGACAATACTGATAAACTAAATGAATCCCTTACACCCTAAACCCCTACATTTCATTCCTCTTGAGTACCAAATAGCCAGCCAACCCTTTCCATTCGAAAGATCAAGAACTTGATAAAATTATTTTTGTAAAAATATCAAATATTTGAATGCATTAATTCTTTTTTTTTTTTTTAATATTTGTGAGGGAGGCAATCTGGGTAAATAAGTCACAAGTCACAGTGAGTAAGGAGCATAATGTGTAACCATGCAGCCTTACACTTTTGTGTTCCAAAAATTTTTATCTACCTGGCTGAATAGATAATATCATGTAAGCTCTAGTGTAACCCCAGACAAATTTACTCTGGTTGCCTCACATTTGTAAGTAGTAAAGCAAAGGATTTAAAATTATAAAACAAGGATTTTACACAGCACTGGACCTTATATGCTCAATATGTTCATGACAACTGCGACAATAGAACAGCACTATAATCTAACTCACTGACATTCAAGCTTGAAGTATACTATGTGCTTTACACTTCAAAGTACCCATTTGGTCTACATAAGACCATCATGTTAGTTCCTTCACGGCAGAGAGAGAGGCACAGAGAGACCTTTGCAGTGCTCTTGAGAAAACATTTCTTTTAAAATTTGATGCAACAAGGTATTTATCTTACAGAACACTGTGAGGATTATTGATTCCATTATTTGGTTGCTCCATAATTTCATGTATACTTTTAAGAACTCAATTTTAGCCTATGTGATGAAGTAAAAAAAAACCACATGGAAAATGCACCTAATACTAAAAGTATCTTATTCTTGACTTATCAAAAGGAGAGGCTAAAAATTTCAACAATAGTGGCAATCTTACCTTTAGAAATAATCTAGCTTATTTTGAAATTATTATTTATAAATATAGAGAATGATAATTAAACCTTGACATGCTGCAAATAATGTCTCCTTGGCCATTTCCCACTTGGTGGTGATGAGAACTGCCCATGATCCAGTCAGTCAAATACTCCACCAGTTTATTTCTGAACTTCATCTCTTGGCGGAATGTCAGTTCATCACGACGTTGCATCATCTGAAAAAAATCATTATATGATGAAATGCCACAATATACTTGTATATTTTCAGGGGTTCAATGGTTAAGGGTGGTAAAAATTTCCATGCAAATAAATGACAAGAGTTTCACAGAAATGACTCTTTTTTTTTGTATTGCAGTTGTAAATTGTTTGTAGACAAAAATTTCTGGCCTCAAAAGATCCATCTATGTTTACTTGACAAAAATCAAACATTTTATAGATGTGCAAACACTAATAAGATTATAGGGCAGACAGGCACAACAGAGTGCATGGGTGAGAGCATAAAATCTTTTTAAAAAACCAAGGCTACGCAGTTCGGGGGAAATTTTCTGAAAATGCCTGCAGCCCACTGCAGTTTTGTAAAGAAACAATGCTTTTCATTAGATTAATCCTCAAGCCTTTTGAAATCTCAATTAGCTGGCAAGCCAGCTAAGGATGGTACTCTCCCATGCATGAAATGAGTTCAATGCATTAGAAAAAAACTTTTAATACAAAACATCAAATGCTTAACAAGCCACGCATTCTAAACACAAAGCTAATTTATGTAAAAAGGTAGGAATCATAACATTTGAACTGTATTTGTAATATTGTTAGTACTTGTTCCCACCAAAAAAGGTTTTAATCTGTGCAACATACATAATATTGATATCCATCTCTTCTTAGTAGACTTACAGGTTCAAAAAAAAATAAAACACATTATCAGCAGATATGCTTAGAATTATAATATGCTTATATGTTTCTTAGCCAAGGTTAAAATGTCTGCCAACTGCACTTGACATTATTTCCTCAATGAAATTCATGACACATTGACTCACAGCTTCTACAAGTTGACACAGCTTGGTTTTTATCTGTATAGCATGCACGGAGGTGTCAAGGTATCTCACATACCTAAAAAGAGGGAAAAAAGAAACAAAACATTTTAAAACAACAAAGAAAAGTATCATTGATCCTGTTGAAGAAAGAATAAAATGTTTTGATTTTATTGCAATCACAATTTGGGAAGAAATATATACAAACTTTTTTGGTTTTTTTCATTAAAAACTTAATTGAAAGTTTCACAACAAAATTGTACTTTCTTAAACTGGTTTATGTTGGATCTAAGGCCAATATGGTGTGCTACCACTGTCGGTGGACAGTGAAATAAATTTGTGAGCTTTCCTTTTGGTTCTTGAATGACCTATGCCTTTTCATAAGCTAATATGATTAACTTTTAAAAGTGAGGCATGCAAAGGTATAAGGCTGTCCTGTTTTTCTGTTACATCCAAAAATACATTTAGGGGGCTTACAAGCATTTTATTTTAGAGCCTTACTTGACAATAGATAGCATAAGTTGCTCAATGCTTGTTACTCCAAGGTATTCGCATGGCTGATCTTGTTTTGTTTCCAGGATGTTTTTCATGATGAATATCACATTTTCAATAAGTAGAGTATTTTGAGGGGTGTCAATCACCTATATTTATTTAGCAAGCAGAAAGACATAAGATATATGGTTAGAGTCAAGCACTGTTATATTTTAAGCAGAATTCTAATGAACTTCTGAACTTGTCTCAAGAGATTTGTTCAGACGATACATTTGTGTTTGATAAAATCACATACGGTTAAGCTGCTCCATTCGTAGTGGTGGGGCTTGAGCATTTTTTTGTAAAACTCGAACTTTTGGCCCTTCACAGAAATGCAATTTTTATCTATGATCAAAGCTCTTTCTTGAGTTCACAAAACTACATTAATTCTGGCACCAGGGCTACCTCAATGACACCTAGAAATTTCCTAAAACCTGAGGGCACGGGTCCAGGGCCACGCAGGTCCTAGTGGGGTATAATGTAATAAAAAATTTTTTTGAAATACCAGATCTCTGGTTTTGGTGATTTAAAACAATGGATTTTCCAGCAAAAACTGGACAGGTGGCATCCATTATCAATGCAATTGGAAAATTAACTTACAAAGTTGAAATGATATCATTCAATATAACAAGTTTAATGACGTTTCTGAGAAAAATTAATCTTCGTAACTTTAAATGGAGGTGAGGAAAATATACAAAGAAAAAAAACAATAAGTTTAAGAATCTTGAATATGCCCCAGTGGTTCAAAATAATGAATTAATATTTAAAAAACTTAACCTCTGATTTGACTTACTGAAACAAAGAGTAAAAAAGGATATATAATGAGAATCAAAGCTTTCGAGCAATATTACTTTAATACTGATAACAGAAAGATACAGTGATCCCACTTCACAGACCTGACCAGCTGAGTCAAAGTATTTGTCTACACACACTTTGATCTGGTCAAATAATATAGGGTGGAGTGCAGGATTCAGCTCGTGGCCAACAAGCTCCTTCACATGCTTCTGAATTTGAGCGCCAAACCTTTCATTCTGGAACACTAGCAGCTTCAGGAGGTTGCCAAGAAACCTGGAAGGATAAAGCAATAACACTGCCATGTCTGATGCTCAAGCTGGCAGGATACTAAACTCTTTGTGTAGGTAGCTAGACAGTTTGAAGCCATGCTAGTGCATGTAAAAATTGGTTTGATGCACTTGGATGGTTGAAAATGTGTCCAACATTTTGTCTGTGATCATAATCCACGAGGTGATCTATCCAGCAATGTATCTCTTGTTTTTCATTTTCTCTGATGAAATTATGACTCACATATATATATGTGAATATGTTTCTATCACTATTAACACTGAAGTGTTCTTTATCCTTATTTTGATGACAGAGTTTTGAAGTCTTTTTTTTTTTTCTTGTAATTACAATTTTAGTCAGGCTAATCCTTCAAAACATTTTTACAATGTTTTGGATGTCCTTAGTGATGTATATGCTTGGTTATATGAAAGTGTCTTTACACTAAACCAGTGAAATGATATTTTTTATTACAACAAAAGATCAAGATAAGATTATAGATAGTAAATAACAGGATTTTCTTATTAAATAAGTAAGAAGAATGGTGAGAAGGCCAATATTAAATAAGACATCCTTTGAATAAACTTGAGAAACATCATTGTATTTGGTGTGACTGTTTGAAATTTGATGAAATAAAGGGCAATCATAGCATTGCATTTTAATCTAGGCCTAATACTTAAGAAGAAAAAAAAAAGGCTCCCCTGAGTGAACATTCCATCCTCCCTACTATTTATAAACCTAATATTTTTTAAATTTCGCCTAGATTTCACAGAGTCAACAACTTTATTCATGATATAGATTTATATCCAGATCAAGGTGAATCTACCCTTTAATTAAGCCTATCTATTTCAAAAATAAAATTTTAACTAACACAGGTCTTTAGATTTCATATAAATCAAAACCTAGCTCTTGTTTTTTGGGTTTTTTTTTTTTTTTTTTTCAATTATTTATTAACATGTCTAAAGTTGCAACACTTATTAATAAAGAGGACAAGTATGAATGCTGATATTAAGTAAAAGAAAAAACAAATCAAAAATTGAACACTTCAGTAAAGCTAAAAAGACTTCACAAAACATACTGGGTGACTGGACAATACTGCATTTCATTGGCACAGCTTGTCATCAGGCTACTCTTTCTGCTTCCATCCATGGCCATTGTTAAACCAGAAAGAGATATTGTGCTTCTGTACAGAGAGAGAGAATAAAATGTCTAATTAAAAAGGCGTTTAGACGAATCTCTCATTCAGTGTAGAGAACAGTTTAAATGTATAATTCAATCAATGCAATTTATGGGTGGTTTTTTTTTTTCTTGGCTGCATCTGCCATAACTTAATTTTAAAATTCTTATTTTTCATCTAGCTTTGATTGAATCATCCATCAAATGTTAATGTTTATTAAATAAAGTCATCTTAAGTTCAGAGATTGACCAATACATTTTATTTCTTGAACTCACATAAGTAAAACACAATACTGCACACACACACACTGAACACACAAACAATGCCACATACACAGACACAAATAAAACTCATACACACTGTTACACACATGTATGTATTTCAAATACATTGTACACATACTTGTGAAATCCATTAAAAATGCTAAATCAAATTTGGACATACCCAACTTTTTGTGATTTGTTGGAGAGCCTAACTCCACCAAGGGCACACAAGAAGCCAGTCATATTGGCCCATTCATTCAATTGGTCCTTAAAGAAAAATAGATAACAATGGATAATGTATCCTCTGAATATAATGTAAAATAAGACACACTACAGGAAAAAAAGGGGATACATAATTGTGATGTGACACTCTTTCTCTTCATTCGCTTTTATATATATATTTTTTTTTTTTGCTAACCTATAAGAAATGTTCAAAACAATGTTAAGTTTCTTATTGAAGAAAGAATAACGTAAAAACAGAACAATATGTTTAAGTTCTTCTTAAGGATTACTTTGTCTTTTTACAAATGTATGCATGCTATGACTTTGTTCTGTATTTGCAATCAAGCTCTTATCCCTCCCATATTTTCTTCATCAACTCTTGAGCCTCTATCATGCCAAAGCAATCATTCATCATTACAAAGATAAAAAGTCGTAGAGGTGGCAGAAGCAGGTTCAAGGTTTTACTACCTTACTACAGAGAACTCGAACTCATCACAGGCAAAACAGTTTAAACAATTTAGAAAGCCCCTATAAGCATTCTTCTTTATTTATCAGATATTTATTAAATCTTTTCCCACTTACATGATTGTACACTTTGTTTTTTCAACCTGCCCCATAAGATATCTTTTCCAGCACTTAAAATGTAAAATTACTTAGCAACTACATAATTAGACAATATGATCTGAACTATAGCATTTTATTTCCTCCTTCCTCTATGAACCTTTGAATAATAAATTCAGTGAGATACACAATACAATTCTTCCAAAATGGCCAATGGACACTTTTTATGATTCATGTTTCAACTCTCAGTAAAGTTTACAAAGTTTACATCTTTACCTCAAGCTCATGTTCAGTGTTGGATATAGGATTTTTAGGCCGTTTGCTTATTCTCATGACATCCACAAACTCACGACCTTCCTCCAATTTCATCTTAGGATTGCTTTCTAAATAGCGAGTCACAAAATCCCAATTGCGACAGGTGTCTTCCCAGGCCTAGGAAATGAAATAGTCTTCAATAGATAAAGCTTAAAGAAAATAGTTTAGAAAAGCATTTTTCATTCATTATAAGAGCTCATAACAATTTTTTTGAAAAATTTAAATAAAGTTCTGTTTTTTGTTGTTTATTTTTTTTTTTTAATTGTTTCACTAGTTTGAAATCTGCTTCATGGGTTGGATAAACACTTTACTTTTATAAACTAATGTTTATTTGTGTTAACTGATAACTACCTGTGAATTGCCTTGTGTAGATACATCAATCTTTCTCAACAATGCCATGATTCTCTTCTGAAGAGCAGCTCTTCCTGCATAGAAAAAAATTTGCAATCAAGCAAATATTATTGGAACTAAAAAGGAAGATAATGAGGGAGAGGAATATAAAAGCAAATGAAAATGATCCTTTTAAAAAAATCAAAGGATTCATGCAGCTACTTGAATCATGCTTGAGTCAAAATTTCTTGGAAGAAGATGCAAGTGGATGAAAAAAAAATATAAGGCCTTCCTCACAATCTGTAAGCATATGAGGTAACTCAAGCAAATCAATATACATTGGACTTTAAGAGGTACTAAGTTATGAGCATAATGTTTAAGCTTAAAATGTACACTTTTATAAAGAAAAACCTCAGGTCTTTATTCCAATCCTGTCCAAAAATGTGCAGGCATGAAAGATTTTTTACAAGATTTTTTTTGGTATTTTTGGATAAACAAACATTTTAAAAAACCTACTACATGAAAAAGTATTCACAGCAACTTGTGTCTGATTTTTTGTGGCAATAAGTGCCTAGATAACTTGACTTACATATAAGCTATACAAATAAAATTTTAATCTGTTAAAAGAAAATGGAAAACTTGGCTTTATAATGATTTTTACAAAAAAGTAGATATTAATGCTGATTAATTCAACTAAGTTAGCCCCATAGTGCTAACACTATCCTTGCCTTGACAAACCATTATCCTGGCTCATGGGAATGAATCATGTCCCTTTATGCTAATAATATCAGCAGCAGCTTTGGGATGTAACTGCTTGAGCTGGTTTTTTTTTTTGTTTTCTTTTTATTGCAGGACTGAATGTATTCAAAATAGAAAAAAAATGCTTTAAGTCAAAATCAAATTCTGATTTTTTTTTTTCATTTTTTTCTTTTTTGTGGGGGGGGGTTAAATTTTTACTATAATGTATTTAACAAAATTTCCCTACTTTCTCAGACTGACCTGTTGTGAGAATAGTGCTGGCAGCTGCAAGCTCAGCATAAACTGTGTAATTAGGCAAAAGTTGTGTGACAGCCATCTCATCAGTACCACAGCGAATATCTGCCTCCTCACACAACAAACGGAAGCAAGACATGGCTGTGAGCACAGCATCAATCTCAATGCTCCACAGATACATGAAAAACACCACCTAGGAGGAAGAAACAAAATTCTTTGAAAAGTTCACTTCAATACACACTCAATCCCCCTTTTGGTCAATTTGCCATCAAATTCTTAGACAGGTGTTATTTGGCAACAGAAATCTCCAATGATTTAAATGACACCATATCAAGGAAGGTGGGGGAAGAAAGATGAAAGAGAAGGAATATTTTATTATCACTTTTATTTTCAAGACCTCTAAAGAATTACTGTGCTGCTTCTGAAACAAGAGTACAAAGTAAAAAAAAAAAAAAAAAAAAAACGGTGAGGTTCAATTTTAATCATGTTTAAGCATAAATTACATAGAATATTTTATTGCGGGATATTTCGGCTTTTTTTTTTATGAACCTGGCGACAAATTGGAATGTTACTGCCCATGTTGGCATTAGCACTGTGCCTTTGAACATGTTGGCACAAAAATTACATTACATATTTTATTTGAAATTTATGGTGTCATTTATGTATGAAAAAGAAAAAGTGGGCTATTTCACCTCCAATTTAATATGAGCCTGGCGACAAACTGGAATGTTACTGCCCATGTTGGCATTAGCACTGTGCCTCTGAAGAAACCGATTTCTGTACACAAGAATCTCTCTCAGCCATTTCAAGATTTCTGTGTAATTGACTATTTGATGCTGTATCAGTCGTTGAGATATGTAAAACAGAACTGAAGAGCTGAAAAAAAAATTTAAATGAGAAAAGCTGAGGCAACTTATCAGACGTTGGGGGGTTTTTTGGCAGAGGAAGAAAAGATAAAATGATAAGATTTTTTTTCCTTTTTTTATTTTACCATTACATATGTAAAATTGAAATATGAGCAAAATAAACATATTTCATAAGATACAGATACGTATGTGTAAGGATTCATGAAATGCTGCATAGGATTCCCTTTCAAGTGTTCATTTGACCTTAGTAGCAAATTTGAGTAATAAACACACCTTGAGATAGTCAGAGTGCCCAAAACCTACAGATTAGATTTCCGAACTGAATATTCCTTGCCAAATCTTTACCAGATAGAAGATTTGGGTCTGATACTATATACACGTCTACTCCTCATTGTTTATAACTACAACTTACCAGTAATTAAAGCGTACCAGCATCGAGCATCTAATCTTCCCATGCTATACTACTTGGCAGTCTATTTCTTTGCCATAATTTAAGCCTTGTGTTTGCCACAGCTAACGATACTACATTAAGGTACAAAGTGTTACATAAATATCTATTGTGGCAACAAACTGAAGCATGTGGTATTGAAAGGTTATATTATTAATTGGAGCTGTTCCCGAATTGAATATTACTAAAAAGAAAGAATGAACTATTGCTTAAAAGGTTTATCATAATATCTCAACTGGTGTTCTGATAAACTGCCTTTTTTTCTAGTTAACAGTAGTCTACTTAATTACTTCAAGCGTATTTAAATATCACTGTTCAAGCACAATAGGGAGTGAGGGGACCACGTAACAGAACAACTGTATTTCTATATTGTCTTGGCATAATTATATTTAATGCACTGTATAAGAAAAGACTAAACAATTAAGTACTTATTGTCTACATCCTAACTGGATTAATTGGCACATAAAAAGGTATTCTTATACCATGAATGAACTTTGTTTAAACATCAGTTAATAAGGATCTGGTGGATTTTTTAAAACAGCACCCATATTGTTTCATTTGTTAACTTAATTTGTTGGTCATACCTGTATAGATATACAAATGTAAGTCTCTTAAGCAGACGAGTGCATCCTTACACTTTTGGGGTTTTTTTTGCCACATATTTTTGACAGTAAGAGAGATTAAATAAATTGCAAATTTTGTGATGATGCTGTAAGAGGACAAAAATAAGTAAAAATATTTACTTTAAAAAAAGATCAGTCAGGCAAAAAAAAATTCTGCATCACAAGTCTTAGTTTGCATATTACTGTCACATTAAAAAAAGACTGAAATGATTTTGTTGCCACTTCCTTCAAAAATATTCAAGAAGTTTAAAATTTTTTTTTAATTTTCAGGACATGCTTCTAGTCAAAAATTCAAATCTTTTTTTCATACATTACAATGACCATTATGTGTTGTGCAAATGCCCTTATCACCCATTCTTTTCTATACTTTTCACAAGAATTTCAGCACAGCAAAATTACTAAAACACCTAAGTTTATAGAATTATATGTTAATACTGCATTACCTGATATCCCAGAATGTATTGATTGGGGCCTCTGGGTTCCACAACTCTATATTCTCAGGCTGGTGAAGGCACAAAAGTGCCTGAAAATGAGGGAGGAAAATGTTGAAGAATATTACCAAGATATTTTTTTTTCTCCGGACTGGCCCTTAAATGTAGCTGCTGGTCTTTTTATTCTTACAGACTTGATTTTTCTTTAAAAATTTGAGGGTTCCCTTTGATGAAAAATTGAGTATGTATGTAACTTTTTTATCATTAAGGCTTGAATTAAAATAACAAACTAGAGTTGTTTATACTAAAAAAAATAACATAAAATAGAAGTGAGGAGAGTGTAAACCACTGTGCCAAAGTCATAATTCACTGTTTACTTGCAACTGGCATTTAAGACCTTCAAGAACTTTATAACACAGGGTGTGGCATTGTCTTGTTAAAAGAAAGTTTTTTATTGAATGGACAAAGAGTCAGAAGCTCCAGAGGCCAACAAATAGAAGTTGCAGGGTAAAAAATTTAAAATACAAGAAAAATAAACAAGGAAAAAAAGATCAGCAAAATTTGGAATCATTCACACAAAAGAATCAGATGAAATAAGCTTACCCCCATGGCTTTCTGGGCCACATCTGGCATCCACTGCTGATGTACAAGGGAAACAAGGCTGGTGATCAATTCTAATGCGCTGTGTTGAATCTCATGGCCAAGTTTGCCCTGGTTCTGAATGCATTCAAAATGAATCTATTTCAATATTTTATTTTTAGAATAGCTGATATATTTGGGAGGATAACATAACACTCTAAAAGCGGGGGGGGGGGGGTAATTATCTGCAAGCTCAATTTATCAAAAGCTTTAAGTTAAACGAAAAGATGACATAATGCAATTTATCATTTAACTTTTGACAAAAACTGTTTCACCATTTGGAAGAAGGAAAAAATCATTAAACTTGAGTAAGGAAAGCCAAAATAGACAGGTATGAGAAGTGGAGTCATTTTTGTTTCCTTTGTTGAATAAAATCCAATAAATGAAGAGCATATGGCTCCCATTGATGCATAATTATCTTTGATGTCTTTTTTTCTGTTTTTAACTGTACATTTTAAATATATCAAATAATAAGATCAGAAAAATGGAACTATGTCTGAAGTTATTCAAAATACCAGCTATCATGAAATTTAAAAAATAAATAAATTTAAAAAATAAAAATTTAACTAACATGTAGCATCAGGTGTGGGTCAGCATGGATAAGCTTGACTAGCCAGAGTAGAATGTATTTATATGACGTGAGGGTTTCATCCGCTGTCTTGGTCAGTTTGAGAGCTCCTGTTAACTTTGGAACCATTTGCTGAAGAGAAAAAAAATCAAACACATGATTTATTGTGAATTGAATGGCCAGTCAATTAGAAATAATATAAATTGAAAAAGGAACTCAGAACTGAGAAGTTGCTAGATATTCACAGCCATGCAATCATAATTTATACACAGAATAAAGAGCAGCAGAAAACATGGTTGATTTATATAAAGGGATGCCAGTGACCCTAAAAGAAAAGGCAGGAAACTTATCAATCCAGCAGTAAAATAGATAGAAAATCAATAAACAAAAAGAAGGCCCATTACCTATGTAATAATTAGAAGGCAAACAGTTGGAAATCTGATTTAAATCTGAAAACTGGCATCCGCGAATATTTAAATGAACACCAAACATTTATAGGATAGTGTCTTGGTACATATACTAACAAATTTTGATCTAACCTTTTTTATTTTACTTTTACAACTTATCTTTTTAAATGGATATTTCACTGACAATTTTTTTTCTTAAAAAAAGAAAAAAATAGAGTGGAAAATTAAGTCACTGCATTCCTCACCTTAGGACAACTATGACTGCTAAATCCCTGAGTAACTTTGTTGACAGTCTCATTAAACATGCTGCGCAATTCTCCAGCCTTAGGATAGATCAGGCTTATGGATGGCCACCAGCTCAGGCGAGGCTGTGCAAAACCAGTCATTTTTCATTAAGGCTTACTGGCTATTCAGAGTATTTTGTTAACTATCACATCTCTACAAATGTAAAGCACATTTACATACAACTACTACATTTTAAAGTATGTAAGTTTTGAACTTTTTTGTTTACTAAAAGATTTGCATTTTCTCCTTCCAGTATTTCACAAAAATCAAAAGAAAACACTGTTTGGGTGGAATGAGTTTTGACAATTGATGACGATAGCTCTATGTTCCCTGATTTCAAATATGATATCATTTTTTTTTTTCAAACAGGTCTAATTTTTTGCACGGAGTTACCTCCCATTTACTAATGATATATAGTGAAAATACAATATACTACTTTTAAAAGTTCAATCCAGTACACAGTTGAAAAATCCAAAACATGCTAATTATATTTACTTAGATTGGGAAACAGATCAGATGTACTGTGAAACTTCCAGGAAGTTGCACAGTTATTCAGACGCAAATTTGAGGTTTAATTGACCATGAAGCCTCCCAGTATATTCATGATGAATGCTCCAGCAATGGTTTGCCATCATGTGAATGTCCCATCTATCTTGGTATATCTATTCCATTATACAAAATTCCCTTGCTTTCTCTGCCTCTAAGACAGCAGAGCCAAACAAAGATATTGGGTACAGAAAGAATGGCCGGTTAGGGAGAGTCCCAATGTTGGACCATCAATGGACCCCTAGCGGGAGTGAAAACAAAATTGTTCCCCACCCCTTTACATCAAATGGGCTTTATGAAGCAGTTTATGTACTTATACAGCTGGAAACTGTTTCAAGCATCTGTGAGAAGCCCTTCCCTATGTGGCACTGGAAAAAAAGCAGGGATACTTGATGGCTCTCAGATAAGAAGACTGATAAAAGACCAGGCTTTCACTCAATCCATAACAGTAATTGAGGAAAACGCATGGACAGCTTTTATTTCTGCTGTCCAGAAATTATTTAGGGAACAGAAAATCAGAAGACTTTGAAAAGCCTGTGGAGTCTATGGTGGATAGCTTCAAAGTATTGGGGTGCAAGATGAGCATTCAAATGTACTTTATAAACAGCCCTTTCAAGTAGTGGATGCAACATGAGCATTAAAATGCACTTTATGAAATGACATCCACAAGAATTTGATTTGTTTCCCAATATAATAAGCGTGTTTTGGACTTCTCGCCTGTGCACTGGATTGGACCCTTAAAAATATTATATTGTATTTTTACTTATATCTTTAGTAAATGGGAGGTAATGCAGTACAAAAAAAAAGAAAAAAATAGATTTGATAGAAAAAAAAACAACATCACATTTGAAATCGGTGACCCCAATTTACCTCAAACAAGGTCTCAAAATTGAAATCATTAACTAAAATTTGGTGTTTACTCAATTGAAGGAGCACCTAAGCTTTTCTAAATGTTTTGTAAAGGACTTGAGATTAGACTTTTCATTTAAATTTTTTTTTCTTTTTTCTTTTTTTTTTTTGGGGGGGGGGGG
>BLXT01008428.1:51616-62015 GCA_019648995.1 Plakobranchus ocellatus
GTAGTAGTAGTAGTAGTAGTAGTAGTAGTAGTAGTAGTAGTAGTAGTAGTAGTAGTAGCAGCAGCAGAAGTAGTAGTAGTAGTAATAGAAGAAGGAGGAGGAGGAGGAAGAGGTGTAGGAGGATGAGGAGGAGGACGAAAAGAACGAGGAGGAGAAGGAGGAGAATTTCGTAGAACTTGTGCATGCATAACAATTATTTAGTCAGTTTGCACTTTGTTAATTGTTTTACTTCTTGTCAGGTTTTCCCTGTGAAGAAGGATGGATTCCAACACCCAGTATGGAAACATGTGTAACGGAAATTAAAGACCTATTCCCGTTGAAAACTTGGCACGAAGCCAGATATGAATGCCAGAGAATGGGGGGAGACCTTGTGATCATTCGCGACAATAATATGACAAACTTTATTATAAGTAAGAAATGAAGGTTTTGAGATATCTATTTTTAAATATTTTTTTTTCATTTGGCTATTAAATTTTAAGGTAAAAATTGCTTATGTTTGTTTCAAAAATGAGCTGTTTAATAAGTATTACTTATTCAACCCCCCTATTTTGACTGCACCTTAGACTAATTACATTTATTTTGGGAGGCTTTTAAAAAGGTGTAGTGTGTTTAGGGGAGATGGCGAGTAAGCTTATTTGTTGTCAAACACTTCGATGTGTGTTTAGCGTGCAGTGCTATTTGTCCACACAAATATTTCACATGCATCAATAATTCCCATTTATGAATCTCACTCAATTTTAAAGCAATGCTAGATGAAGAAAAAAGTATCTTTTGCTCTAGAATGAGATTTCTGGCATTTTTAACAAAAAATAAAAGTAATGCCCAGAAATCGCAATTAAAAGATTATTCATACTTCTCAAACCTAATGCCTGGCTTTATGATACTTATTTTGGATCTATCTGGGGAAAAAAATTAGACACCGCAGGTCAAATGCCGCCAGTGTACTTTAGTCGGTGTTGATTTCTTTTTATTTCCATGAGTATTTCCGATGTTAAAATTACAATTAGGGAATATCCATAGATTGTAGATATGCAGGGAAGAAAAATATGTGAAAGGTTCTAAAATAACTGTATCAAATCTAGTTTGGAGATAATTTGTCTGTAAAGAAATAAAGAAAGACATGCTCTTGTTAATTATTGCTACATTTAAGGACATAGATCGAGATTCGCAATATCACTCTTTATAGATCGAATAATTTTGCTGTAATTAGTGGTTTCTCGTTTTCTTAAATTAAATTTTCCTTCCCCCACCGTTGATACAAATGTTTAAAAAAAAAAGAGGGGGAAAAAAAAAAAGAAAACATCAAGCTTAAGTGCTTGTTTAAATAAAATTTTGTACATGCAGAAAAAAAAACGCTTTTAAAACTCGCTATTTTAGTGCTATCTATGACTTTGCACCCTTTAATATATCGTCATAACTTAAGACCCTCCTTTTATTATCTATTCGGAAACGGATAAACATGTTTGTTGTCGTTGCATATTTCTGTGTGGCAATTTGATGTCTTGTTACTTCAATGATTGCGCGTGCATACATTTATTGTTTTTGCCTCTATATACTTAGAGCACTCTGACACAAATATAAAATAGTTAAAATTTCTGCAACGCCTGATTGGGCTGGAAAAAAAAAAGACAATTTTTCCAATGCGGAAAAATGATTCTTGTTTTGGATAGGGACAGAGCGTGCAATGATCCACGGTCTTCTTAGCCTTTTAGTTCGTGTATCAGTTGCAGTTAAATCATTTCATGCTTAGATCAAAGGGTTAAAATTAAAGATCAGAAGGGAATCAAAAAACATTTGTCGTGAAGATTCCCTGTGTTGTTTATTCATAAATTTTATTTTGATTTTGTTAGGTAGGTTAGGGTAGCGCAGGGAAGAACACGAGCAAAGTGAAAGTAAGGCTCGAGGCTTACCGATGAGAAGCATTCAATTGGTGATTGCAAGACCTTTGGGTTGCATTTTAGCTTCAGTTGCACTCCAAGCGCCTTTATGGAAAGGTCCTCAAATTATTGGAGTAGAAACAGCTGGTATTCGGGGGCAGTCCTGGAACGAACTGAAAGTAAAACCACCTTTAAAAGGCAGTCCTGGAACGGACTGTAAGTAATACCACTTTTAAAAAGCAGTCCTGGAACGATCTGAAAGTAAAACCACCTTTAAAAGGCAGTCCTGGAACGGACTGAAAGTAAAACCACTTTTAAAAAGCAGTCCTGGAACGAACGTAAAGTGAAACCACCTTTAAAAGGCAGTCCTGAAACGGACTGTAAGTAATACCACATTTAAAAGGCAGTCCTGGAACGAACTGAAAGTAAAACCACCTTTAAAAGGCAGTCCTGGAACGGACTGAAGTAAAAACATTTTTAAAAGGCAATGCTGGAACGGACTGAAAGTAAAACCACCTTTGTAAGGCAGTCCTGGAACGGGCTAAAAACAAGTTGCGTTTTAAAGGAGTGCTAGAGTGGACTGAATTTGTATTAGTCTTTAAATACCGTCCTTGAACGGATCGGAAATTTGATCATATCTAAATGGGAGTGGACTGGGTTGTGTTGAATTATATTATATTATATTAAATTATCGTATGTGAAAAATAAATGGGGCTTGGGCCAAAACATAAGTTATAGCAATTGTCTGTTCTCATTGAGCATATTACTCCACGTCGTCTCTCTTCATCTGATCCCCCTTACCGTGACAGCAATCATAGTTTGTATTCACCTCAATCTTTTACCACCATCAGTATGTTAACCCTCCTGTCTGCCGAAACTTTATTTTTGGAACCAAATCTTGATTTATTCTACTATTTTCATGGGGTATTATTATAAACTGAAAAACTCATTAGAAAATATTGAGAACAGATCATTCATACAATTGTTGAAACGAATATATACTTTATTAAGGTCACAATTCATTGATATGGTATTATATGCTCATCAACTACAAGGGATATCAAATCCTCATAATCATAGGAGATACAACTATCAAATAGTTCCTTTCCCTTCAAGAGTTGAACTTAGAAATCTAGGCATGAGAAAGAGGTAACATGCAGTAATTAAAAGCAATTTTTTGTATGATGTACGATTAGAAAGATAATCTCTTTAGATCTAGGTTTCTAGATTTACATCTAGACATATATATAGAATCTAGATTTAGATATAATCTAGAACGATGCCACTAGGCCTAATTTCAATGCAAATAGGGTAGGCTAGATCTACTAGACTCACCGCCACTGGACTTCATCGATACCAGATTTTTAAAGAATCTCCTCTTCACTCTTAGGTAGGGAAGTCAAATTAGGCTGAAAATACTTTCAGATTATCCTAGGAAAGAAACAAATGTTAATACTACAGTTTCTTGTTTAGGAATCGACGTAAACGGCAACCATTTTGATTAAGAATTATGAGATGTTTGCTCTGGCGTAAGCGAATGTTTACCCGGAATTTTTTAGCACAAATTTTTGGGCAAAACACGCCCGATAAATGCTGAGCCCACGTCTCATAAAACCAGCATTAAAAAGTTACCCCCGCGTCCTAGGAAACTGCGCCCGAAATAGGAGATACTCCCGAGTATCTTACTCTCATAGAATCGGCCTTTGCTTCCTAACATTCATAGATAGTTTTTAACGATCCATTTGAAATCTTTTCATTGTTTTTTTAATCTAGCACTACTTGGACAATTCATCATATATCCGTTTTGGATTGGATTGCACAATAGCGGATTGCTTACAGAGGATGATAACCGCTGGCTTTGGCTCGATGAAAACGAAACGGTAATTCCAAATATGGATTTTATTTTTTTTCGTTTGAAATGTACGTTTAATATATATAAGGAAAGAAAGGTTGCTTCATAAGGAATAAAAATCCCTAATCACAGGGCATTTAGTTGGCCGAAGTGGTTAGGCGCCAGATTTGAAACCAGATGTACGTGGGTTCGTGGCAAGCAACCAGGAGGATAATACATATATACATATATATATATATATATATATATATATATATATATATATATATATATATATATATATATATATATATATATATATTTATTTTAATCGTTATGTTTGAAACCATATTGAGATTGAAGTGAATCAGTATGTGAAAACTATGGGGTCTGAAAGTACAAATAGCAAGTACCAGCTTGCCACAGGCAGGGACAAAGTGTGTACCTTGATAGTACAGATTGAAGATACTAGTCATGCCCTGGGTAGTAATAAATTATTTATGCAGGCAATACAAATTGCAGGCACGAGCGCTGCCATTGATAGTGAGCGTACGTAATTCGTTCCTGTTTTCTTTGTAGATACGACTAAGTCTCCACGCGGAGTTTAAAAGTTTAGAGATTACCATTTGATTAGTATTTACTAATTTACAAAGAGTAAAGTAAAGCCGCCAATGTCATTAAGAAACTTACTGTGCGGCAAAACTTGCTTGTTTAAAGAATGTTTGCAGGATCAAGTAAATTGGCTTATTACATTTTCTTAACATTGGTTCCATCTGACAAGTCCATCTCAGTCAGCTCACACCTCCCGTCACAGAAACAGGGCTCCGCCCGACCTTGCGCAATGCTGAACCTGAAAGATCCTGGAGGATTATAAAGAAGATCAAGAAAACTGTCGAGAAGAACTTTCGTAATGCCTTCAATCTTTCAAGTCATCGCTACAGGGCTAATCTCTATGCGTAAACTTCTGTTTTTACGGAAGCTTGAAATTACGCTTTGTTGAGCATGGCTACACTTCAATAAAGATCCCCTAATAAGCCATAAGTGAGTTATCAGCTAAAGAAGGTTGAAGCACAGTGTCTGCAAACTGGAGAATTTACAACCTCCATCTTTTTAAGTTGGTAATTAAGTCCTGGTCGGAGTGGCGAGTAAATTAAGCCTTTCACAGTGAAGCAATACCAAAGTTTGTCACGCAACAAAAGACTCGACGATTCTAATAAGAAGAAAACAATCACTAGGAAAGCAGTTTCTTCTCTATATCGCCTACCGCAACTACTCATGGTGATCTTTAAGCAGTCGACGAGACGCCTGACAGCCAACACCAAGAAGTGTCTAATAAAGCCTGTTTTGGGGAAAGATTTACAAGTAAAGAAAGGAAATAAATATCACTGCAAAATGCGCTTTCCGTAAATCTGTCATCTTGCAAAAAGAGCAAAATAATCAATTGCGCATTAGTCTTAAGTGTCAATAATGCTTGTCCTAAATTTATGTTAGATTTTATAACATAAGGTCTCATAAGGTTTTTGTTTTTGCAAATTTTGAAATCTTGCACCAACCTGTGATGTTATATGCTCAAATGCATCTTCCATACGCAGCTCGTTTCATTTTTTTTCTTAGTTTTGTGCTCCAACATTCAATTTCGGGCCAGAATGCTTATCATCTTGATCTGTTCAGAGAGGAACAAATGAGTGTACTTGATCTGGCTAAACTTGTAATCACATAATACCATAACTTCTACTTTATTCTATAATTATGTATTTGTAACACATCGACTAATTAACCTTTGCGTTGCATGATTAGTAATTTTTAGAAACTGTGGCGGTGAGTATAAAATATTTTTTAAAAGTTTGAAGAAATCCCTGAGAGAAAGACCACTAATGTTTATGAAATTGTTGATCTGCAGAGAGATAACTTATTTGTTTGAATTGCTGTTTTTTTATATTAATAAAACTTTGCGTACAGTTGTTGGAAAGAGTTGTAATGATTCCTGTTCTTTAGTCCATTCTCACAGGCAATGATAATGCTCAACTAGACCTATAATTGAATAGCTAATAGCTATTCGTGATGTATTTAACAGCTCCGATGATAAAGACGAGGACAGAGATCAAAACTACATCTACATCTTATGTTTTAGAAATTGCTAGCCAACATGAAGCGTCATGGACTCGAGAGAGGAAATCGTGCAACCAGCTGACCTTCTGGGATACAGAGGCGAGAAGAGAATACAACATTTGAGACAAGAATTGAACGACTCGTCGAGGAATAGAGAGCACAGCAGAGAGAATAAAGAGATGCAGTCCGTGCTGAAATAGAAAAAGAAAGACAACTTCATCTAAAACGAGAAGAAGGGGGAAGCGATAAAAGAAAAAGAGAAAGTTAAGCAGAAAGATGGGAAGAAATAAAGCTAGAGAAGCTGCTGATGTTGTTTGGTGCCTACATGAGCATCTGGCGAGACAGAGACGTATTTAAACCGATGAAGGATCTCAATCTACAATCGAGAGGTCGACTTGATGAGGAACACCGGATGCGAAGGTGTTGTACACAAGGGGAGAGGAGAGCCAGCTGAATGGTGAGGGGTGTTTGTGATAAGGAACGAAACCACGACGTTGCTTTGTGAGAAGGCAGTGGTCAACCTTAGGATGCCTTACGTGTGTGGTTAGGTGAAGTGTAGCGCTGTCGCCACCAGGAAGCACCGTAAGTCCCTACAGATCCCGACTTATCTGTGATGGTCTGTGCGGCGACAATCAGAGCTGAGACATTGCGTGAGGCGGCAACTAGACCATTGCGGGTGTTTACAGTGGAGAGGCACGAAGGAATTGACCCTAATCCGTTAATCAGCCTTTACAAGAGGATCTGCCGATACCAGGATTTGTGGATTCCAAGAATATTTTGACTGTTGGTGCTAGTGATTACCGCATCAATGTGATTGGAAAGGAGGAAGCCTTCAACTCCAAACTGCTGAGGAGATACATCACGAAGGACATCGTTAGTAATGAAAAACCGACGGATGATGTCTCTTTGTCGCAACAAATCTACCTATTGTGGCGGACCATCACGAGAGTAATGGGTCTGATGACTAAGGCTGCAACATCTTACCTTAGCTGGGGGGCTGGAGAAGCAAGGAGACAATGAAGGATCTAATGTTCGGTCCGTTTACGAAGTAAGAGTTGATTTTTTCCTATTTTCCGCAACCGCCTGGTTTGACAAGGTTGGAGAAATGACGAGCTCGAGGTGATAGAGAATCTATAAACCATGATGAAGAACAGTTATTCCTACATATCCCCATCGTCGGGGTAAAAGAGAAACGCGGCCCATGTACTTATCAAAGATGGACTTGAGCAAAGGTGGCTGCAACAAGCCAGCTTTCCTCCTTTACTGAAACATAACGTTTCTGTGATTATGTAAAGAAGTGTTAAAAGTCAAGATTAGACGATGGGAGTTGAGAGGGAGTGGGACGCTTTGGTCATTTCCGAGGAGCTTCATGGAGCTTCATTTAATTTATAATTTAAATCATAAAAACGCCATCAGGTACATTCAGTGTTCTTTGCAATCTTACTGATTGATTCTACAGGCACCTTACACGCATTGGAGAGAAGGATACCCAAAAAATGACTCTTGGAGCGTTACCGAACAGTGTGGTTTGCTATGGGATCGGGATGCACATTGGGAAAACTTTTTATGTTCCGACGAAAATTTCTATATATGTGAAAAATTAAAATTGTCAGGTACGCACCGAGTTATCAAAAAAACACCTCTGCCGCTACTACTACTACTACTTCGACTACTGCGACTGTGGTCTCATGCTTTGAGGCCTTCCTATCTATGTATCTGTCTGTGTGCCTGTATATTTATCTGTCTCTTTATCTCTCTCTCTGTATATATATATAAAATATATAGATGTGTATGTGTATTTTACTATTAGATAGATGAAAAGCTAAGAAGCTTTCATTATTTCTAGCTGTCTTCAGCGCAATACTTTCAAATCGAGCTTTGTTCTCTACTACTGACTTAATCATATCCAGAGTTACGTAGATGTCAGTCTTCGAGCTACACTAGAATAATCTTAGATTCGTTTCTTTCACAAATGTGCCAATGAAATCTGGTTATTATATGTGGGTGTTGGGTTAGTAATTTGAAATTAAGCTACACGTAGCAATGGGAGATGGAAAAATTATAACTTTAGTTCAACAGTCCTTGAGATTAGCTTTAGGTGTAAATAGCTCATTACAAGTTGAACTTGATATTTGAAAGGCCGGACACAACTCGTCTAAACTCAGATGTTTTTTTTTCCTTTTGTTCTGCTCTGCGGCGATTGATTTTTGTGACGTTAGACCTTTGGTTTTATTTTTTTTGCCTTTTTACTTGTAATAATTTTATATAGCCAGGTTTTGGGTGAGATGGGTTAGACCTATTTGAGATTAACAGTGCTGTTTTTATTTTTGCTTTGTTTACCTTTTTAGATCTAAAAGCTCTAATAATGTTTTCGAAAGTGTGAGATTATTGTTTGCAAACATTTGTAAGATTGCATCTCGGAGACGAGTTAATGTCAAAAGTTTATGCACCAACATGTGACAGTGAAGATGTAGAAGTAGAAACGTTTTGTGAAGAAATAGAAAAACAAAAGGCTATCTAAAATCCCAGGAGATCATAACAGTAATGGGAGATTTCAATGCAAAAGTTGGAGATGAAAGAGTAGAAGAATGAAGAATGCATCAATCAACAATGTCACGAAATAGAGCAAAAGCTATATGTAGGCAGCAAATTTATGCATGGCAAAATTAAGGATGTCAGTGTTAAGAAGATCAAATGCAGTAGCCCTGGCTGCATCAAATCAAAAGGCGGAACAATGTTAATGGAAAAGAAGGAAATACTAATTAGATGGTCAGAATATGTTGAGGATATTTTTAAAAGATGGTAGGCGCAAAAAACCCAAAACAGAGAAAAACATAGGCCCAAATACCTTCAAAGAAGAGTTAGAAGCAGCAATAAAGAAAATGGAAAAGCCACAGGACCAGATAATATACCAGTAGAAGTAATTAAAGCATTAGATAATTTAGGAATAGATCTGACAACAAAACTTCTTAAGAAATAGACATTCCAGAAGGTCTTTGTAAATCTGTTTTTATAGTAATGCCTAAAACACCAGGCGCAACAGAAAGTGAAATTAATGGAGCAATCAGTTTAATGAGCCATTTTACAAAAATCCTGTTACGCGTTTTGATGCATAGACTGCGTAACAGTCTAAAATCAGAAATACCTTAAAATCAGTTTAGCTTTATGCCTGATAAAAAGACTAGAAATGCAATTTTCACTTTTTCAATGCTTATAAAAAGGTGTATAGAATCTGCACCTCTGTTTCATTGATTATTCTAAAGCTTTTGACAAAGTAAGACATGTAGAGCTCTTCCGTATGCTACAAAAATTAGACATTGATGGGAATATCTGAGATTAATTAGAAATGTATACTGGGATCAGACTGCATTTGTAAGACTTAAAGGAGACCATGCTGATTTCAAACCCATCAAAAGAAGTGTGAGGAGGGATGTGTAATGTTTCCTTATCTTTTTAACCTATATAGTGAAATAATCTTAAGGAATCTTCATGATATTTCGGGCTTAAAAATAAATGAAGAGAATCTTAATAATCTCAGGTATGCAGATGATACAGTTTTAATAGCAGAATCTGGGTAACAACACCAAAAAACTTCTACATACTGTAGTTTTAGAAAGTGAAAGAATGGGTCTGTCTTTCAATGTAAAGAAAACTGAATGTATAGTCATCTTTAAGTAATCCTCTGACCTCAAGTGCAATCTCGTTAGAAAAGGCGAACAAATTAAACAAATTACAAAATTCAAATATCTAGATTACATATTAACAACAGATGGCAGATGCACAAGTGAAAAAAATGAAAGAATAACTATGGCCAAAGATACAATCCAAAAAATGAAACCAATACTGGCAAATAGAAACATAATTATGACAACCAAAATAAGGGTAAATAAAACATATTCATGGTCAGTACTTTTGTATGGTAGTGAGTGTTGGACAATAAATAAAGAAAAAGAGAAAAAAAACTGGAAGCAGTAGTAATGTGGTTTATCAGAAGAATGATGAGGGTATCATGGACATAAAAAAAATGTCCAATGAATTGGTTCTGAAAGAGGCTAATCTCGAGCGATCGTTAATTAAAATTATACGATGGAGGCAACTACAATTTTTCGGCTATACTTGCCGACATAAGGGTTTAGAACACTTAGCAATCACTGGAAAAATTGAAGGCAAACGCAGAAAGGTATACAGAGAATAATTTTTATTGAAAATCTTAAGTCATGGGCAATAGACAAGGGTAGCAAAAACAACTTTATAAGGCTAACTGAGAATAGCTTTGAGTGGAGGAACATGATCGCCAATGTCTATATCAAACACTGATGATGACGATGATGATGATGATGATGATGATAATGTTTGTTGGAGTGAATAAATGATAGTATTTGATTGGTCATTAAAAATCCTGAACATGTGGTAAGAATTTTTATAGATATTCAAAAATGATTCCTCTACAACAAAGAAAGACGCATTTTGCATCGCTCATTTACAGATATTGCAATTAGAACTAGCAGTAGTAGTAGTAGTAGTAGTAGTAGTAGTAGTAGTAGTAGTAGTAGTAGTAGTAGTAGTAGTAGTAGTAGTAGTA
>BLXT01008431.1:40779-68100 GCA_019648995.1 Plakobranchus ocellatus
GGGGGGGGTGTTTATTTTTGTGTGTACATCTATCCCTTATCCCTTATAATGTGATATCTAGTTTTTGAACCCTCATCATGTCACGCTTTGGGCTCAAACTGGAATCTGCTATGAATTGAAAAAAATGAAAAAGAGAGAGAGAGAGACAAACAGAGAGGGAGAAGAGAGGGATAGAAAGCTAGAAAGTGAGAGTGAGAAGGCGAGACAGACAGAGAGGGAGAAGAAAAAAGAAATAGAGAGCTAGATAGAGAGAGAGAAAGAGGGAGAGAGAGAGAGAAAGAGAGAGAGAGAGAGAGAGAGAGAGAGAGAGAGAGACAGAGACAGAGAGGGAGAAGAAAGAAAAATAGAGATCTAGAGAGAGAGAGGGAGAAGAAAGACAAATAGAGAGCTTGAGAGAGAGAGAAAAAAAAGAGAAATAGAGAGCTTGAGAGAGAGAGAGAAAAAAAGAGAAATAGAGAGCTAGAGATAGAGAGAAAAAAAGAGAAATAGAGAGCTAGAGAGAGAGAGACAGAGACAGAGACAGAGAGGGAGAAGAAAGAAAAATAAGAGATCTAGAGAGAGAGAGTGAGACAGAGAGGGAGAAGAAAGACAAATAGAGAGCTAGAGAGAGAGAAAAAGAAAGAGAAATAGAGAGCTACAGAGAGAGAGAGAAAAAAAGAGAAATAGAGAGCTAGAGAGAGAGAGAGAGAGAGAGAGAGAGAGAGAGAGTACATAAGTTTTGAATCGCAAGGAAACGATATATTAATATTATTATTTATTCTAAACAATTTCTTTTAAACTTGCCGACGCAAGTAGATCGATGAAAATGGGGTGAAAAATATTAACTGGGATCAAAAGTTTTATAAAAATTCATTACTTTATTTTTCACCAGAGAAAAAAAGTATAGATAGAGCGCCATTCTCATGTGGCAGGTCTGTATAAATTTTTTTTTTTTTTTTTAATTTTCGATAGAAATAGGTAATATTTGGTATTTAATCGCATGGAAATGAGGCGTAGATTCTGAATCTGAAGTCAGATTTTTAAAATTTTGATTTTGAAACCTCTCCAAAAAAGAGTCCTGCTCAAAAGCCGTACGGCATTGCAGATAAAATCCGCTCCAGGAGCAAAAAAAAGCCGTACTGCTTATTTACCGTACGGTGTTTTCTTTGGCATGGAAATGCTTGTAGGTCACAAAGAGGGAGGGAAATTTTTTTTTAGTTTTACTGATTTTACTGAAAACCGTACCATGGAAAACCCTTTTAACACAGTAGCCATAGTTTGCAGCTCTGTGCATGCACACTTTCACATCACAAGTCTCAAACCTTGTGGCCTGGGACTATGTGATAAGCCTTCACTGCCACCCATTAAAGTAGAGGGTGTAGAATCTGTAATGTACTAATGAAGCACTCAATCAAATCTTGAAAACTGATTAAGAATAGCATGACAACCTAATCTCACAACAGACACAACTGAAAATAAATAGAAAGGACATAATGTGTACAAAAAGATGTACTGAGAACAGACAGTAACTACAGAATCTATGCTAAAACCAGCACTATTCAAAACATGACTCAAGGTGTTAGTAAAGGCTGCCTTTTTGTAAAATTTTGAGATATATTTTGAGGAAACGATATAAAAACAAAAATGTAGAAGGAGGTATTGTTTGGACTTCTAGACATAATCAGCGCATTCTTTTGCCAAAGCAAATCTTCCATCCAAATTTGAAATCATTCTGTTCTATGGTTCAGGAGTTTTACTTGATATGAAATTCAAAGTGCATAAATATATAATATAGTATAGATAAATTTATATGTTTATTTATACTCCATGATTTAAAATGTATCCTGTTGCAATAGAATCACTTTTATTGCTTTGTAAGCCAAAGGGAAATAAAAAAATTCAGGGAAAATAAAAGCAGGAACTTTAAATGCAATTTTCTCATTTCAATACTTCTGTATTTTTCAGTCCAAAAGTGCAATATTTCAGCTTTTAATTAACATATTTAAAAAATAACAAGCATGATTTTCTGAGCACATTGCAGATTTAGAAAATGTATTTAAAAACAAATATTTTAAATCTTCACCATGTGCCATGTTTTTGCTGTCCCCATCACATATAAGCATCCTTAGCTTCTTTTGAAGTTTCCTGCACAAAAAAGGTAAAAATTGGGTTTCTTAGCTTGTGATCAGATTTTTAATTTAAAATTACATTTGGAATTAGTATACCAGAATGAGCAAAAGTTATGCATAGGAGACCAGTTTTGAAGCCTCATTTAAAAGATTTATACAAGTCACGAAATTATCCCTATTGCATCATGCGCTGATGTTTGTTGGTTTTTATGTGTTTTTTTTTTGTTTTGGTATGACCATCACTAGGCTAGCAAACCTATAATCCACATATTTTGTACAAAAATAAGCTTAAAAAGTGAGAGCTTTGAACTCTCTATCCAAGTTCATCATTTGTTTGTTTGCCCAATCACACAAAGATCATAAGTGCACCGACAAGAAAAATAAATTTCCTTTTTTTAAAATAAGTTCCCAAAAGTTTCCACCTTAGAATGGATGATCACAAAATTGGTGAGTTGAGATGAACAGAAGCAGGCCTGGGATGCCACTGATGCACAACTGAAACACCACAAGGTAATTAAACATTTTATTAAACTCTACACTTTAATAAAAATTAAAATAAATTTAGTTTTCCCTGCCTGTACATCTTTATCTTTCTTGAATCTATGTGTCCAATAATAGTGATAATACCACTATGCATAACTCGTCTGCTAAAAAATTATTTATAATGAGTAATAATCTTTCATAAACATGATAATGTTCTGTTCAAATGTCTTTTGTTCCTTTCTTTTACATATAAAGTAGTGAACCAAAATCATGGCATTGTAACAGTAAGTCAACCTCAGATTTCAGAATGCTTGCATGTTTGATAGGATCAAATTTGGGAGGTATCACAGAGGATGAGTGAGGATGAGCCTGACAAGGAGACAGTACCTTTGTCTTTGCACCACTGGCTGCGTGATAAGAGGGCAGGCGTCTCAAAAGTTTGCTCCTTCAAAATTGATCACATCATGCCATGTGTTCTGGCTACTACACAGCAAGACCTGGATAGGAAATAGTTTGTTCTATAGCTTATGATTGTACAACATATTAGTATATCAGAACAAAATGGCTTGCTTGCATGGCAAATGAAATATTCAGTTATCATATTTTCGGTTTTTTTTTTCCATTCTATTTTATGTGTGGAGATGGGTCGGTTTTACAGCCCTGAACTAAACTGAAACTTATCAATGACATTATAATTTAAGTTTAATTCTCAAAGATATTTCACAAGGGACAAGATATGGGCTTTGAAAAAAAATTGATGACATAATTCAAGTATAATGTTAAAAACACCATGCTCTAACTTTGTCTCACAATATCAAAATGTAGTGACTAATGTGTAACCCTGACATAAAAATTCTCTAAGTTTCCATCCTTTTTACTTGCTGATCACTAACACGAATAAGTTTGACATAACACCATTCAGTTTTACATTGAAAAGCAATCAGATTATTTAGCAGAAATTTGAAATAAGCCAATATTTACTTGACTTTTTATTCTCTAGTCTCATCTGACAGCCATGTCTAAGCCATTTGTCAAAACTGTCTTATTGAAAGGTAAGGCTTGCCCAGACCATGAAAACTGGACATAGAAACTTGATTTGAAATAACATGAGAGAAAGGCTGGAACACAAGCAGAAGGTAGAATGTTTTACTGCATGAAAATTTGAAGCCCAACATTCACATGGTCAACGCTAAGCTCTGAATAATGATTGTTGACACTCATCCTTAAAAAACGCTCGGCAGTGCATTTTAGATTTTTAAACCTACAGACTCCTGTCCACAAATTGAAGTTGCCAGATCAAAGATCTGATGCAATTTAGAAAAAAGACCTATCAGACCTGACTCTGCATGAATTTTGGGAGGATTGGGTGGTTTGAGTTTATATTTTATGACACATCAGCCGCTAAACAAACTTTATGGTAGTAACAATGGAGTTTGATACCTCAAAGCTCTACATGTTGACACACATTCCTCAAGAAACATAAAGATTGAAATCTTTTGTCTCACTCATAAAAAACACAGCTGGATAAAATCAATCCTCAGTTTTGGAGGAAAAATTCCCAACTGAACCCAAGTAGGACAACAGCTTCAATGATCAAATTTTGACCAAAAAAAAAAAAAAGAAAAAAAACTATGCCCCTATTAGAGCATACACCTTCTCGTTTTTTCCCTCTTAAGCATACTCAACAAAAATACATTGGTGAAAATTCCACTTTCAAGTGAGCTGCTCATAATGAAATATAAATACAGCCAAAATTGGTGATTTTACAAATGAAGACTTTCAACTTATTATGCAAAAGGTACACATTTACGGGCATGTGCTGTCAAATAAGGTGAACATTTTTATTTCTTTATTTAGACAATGGACGATGGAAAAAAATTGCTTGGATAAACTACATAATATGTATGGCAGCCGTCTTGGAGTATTTTAATGCAAAGTTTTTTGGGGTTTTTTTTTTTATAAAACTTTTTTACTTTTTTACCACTTTGCCTCAAATTTGGCACGAAGCATCTAAGAAGCCACATAAACATCCCTATAGAGAATTTTTTTGTTTCATAAATTTTTTTTCTCACACTGCATGAGCACAATTTAGCAAAATGACATGTTTCAAATTTCTCACAATTTTCTATACTTGAACAATAATAACTCCAAAATGAAAAATATTACTGCCAAATTACTCCATTTGTCAGTTTTATAGGTATAAGTGTATGCTGTGTGAAAATTTCAGGTTATTTGGATAAAAAACAAAAAAGTCTTATGGATTTTAATGCAAAAAAAAAAGTCAAATTTGAGAAAACGGACAATAAAGAAATTTTAGTAAAGAGGAAAAACATAGAACTTGTCTTTTTAAAACCCAAATTATGACCTGAAATAATTGTTTTCATTATAAATTCCATATTTTTACCATAGAAAAATGGTTGAGTAAGCCAAATATGTCAATTTCTAAAATCGGACCAAAAATCGCCCTCAGGTGAATATTTTGCTTTACATGCTCTTAAAAGGCACGTAACAAAGCACAGGTCAGTGTGAAAAAATGTGCATGATTTGATAATTTATGTCTGTACTGTGTCATATATTTAAGGCCCTCAGTAGTGAGTGAGTAACGAATAAATAAGACTTTGATCAAAAACAAAGTGTGGGATGTCTCATGCCATCTCGCCACTGGAGATGAGACAAACTTTGAAACTGTTAAACATATAGATAAGAATCTGTGTTTTGTTCACCTAAAAACAAAAGGTGTGGAAAAAGTTGAAAAAAATTATGACGGAGAACAATAAAGGCTCAGAGAGGATTGATGTGTGAGGAAAGAAGATGGGTTGTATGCATATAGCCCTCCAATACAGTGTGATAATCTCAGGCTTTCAGGACCCTGTCAGGCTATGATATCCATAGCAGGCTCAAACCCAAAGCAGCTAGGTCCCTGCAGACATCAGGGTGGGTTGGCTAGCCAAATGCCACAAATGCCCTTGGGAAAGAGAGAGATACTTAAGTGTCATAAGATCAATTGTGAATTTCTCTAAAAAGTGATCTCAAGGATGCGAGATAGAAAATACTGCTCATGTGGAAAAAAAAAACAAAAAACAAGAAAACTCTAAAGCAGAAGAAAAAAAATAGTGCCTAAGTCACTAGCATTGAAGTTCTGCTTCAGGATACAGTTAGTGTTAACTTGTAGAACTGCTTTGCACTCCTTACATAGCAGGTCATTGTTCACAATGCTTGTGATGTACAGTGCAATTTGTGGTACTGATGGGTGCATTCCTTCATGTTATAATATTTGTTGTTTTTAATGTTGGCACAGCATAACTTTACATTTCAGCAAATAAATCAAATCATTCTTGAATTTAATGTTTGAGAGAGCACACATATATAACCGATTGGTATGTGTATTTCATAATACAATTGTTGTAAAAAGTAGACTCCTTACGGCTTCTCTTACAAGCTGAAAGCCTGAAAGGCTAACATGGCAGGTGATGTATATACCGTCAGATGCAAGTCATTAAAGAAATAAGTTAACAGTTGATCAACAGAACAGCAAGGTGAATTGTTAATAACTCTGTCAGCTTTTTTTTTTTTTTCAAAAGTCATTTCATGTTTTGCTTTTTATGTGTTCTCCACCCTCAATTGGAATTGACAAAGCAAGATATAGAGAGGCAGGCCATGAGGTGTATGGGAGAAGGATGATAAATAAGATGAAAAAATAGAGGCCGGCAAGGTACAGAATAAGCTTAAATGTTTGCAGCAGGCAAGATGAAAAGGAGAAAATATATTTAATCAAGTGTGTCATAAAGTGCTAACTATTTTATGATCTCAAACTTTTTTTAACCTCACAGGCCTAAGAACTGGTGGTGGGTTTATACAAGCAGCATAAGGATTCTTTAAAATCATTCCAAAGATCGGATTGAGAGCTTCATCGGATAAATCCATGCAAACAAGATAGGCTAAGTACCATTCAACAATACTTCATCCAAACCACTCAGCATCATCTGTATTCTTGTTCAAGATCATCTTCAATTAATTTGTTAAGAATGTTCCCCATACCAGATGGGAAGCCTTCAATTTCTTTTGCTTCAAAGCCAAGGCCAGACTATGAGAAGTGTTTGTTAAGGAAATGTAATTTGCTGAAAATACAGAAATTGCCCCACACTGTGAAAATAAGTATGGAAACCAAAATAAGTGTAATGAAAACATATTCATAGCCAGTACTATTATATAGCAGAGAGTGTTGGACAATAAACAAAAAAGTAGAAAACTGGAAGAAGCAGAAGCTTGAGTGGAGGGCCATGATTGTTACTGACTATCTCAGACAGTGCACTAAAGAAGAAGAAAGATTTTGACTGCAAGACTGGCATCGTGGAAAAATGCCAAAAATTTTCCCAAAAAATGCCAAAAAAAAATGCACCAACAGTAACACAAACATGCAACAAATTCATACAATTGCAAAAAAAATTGTGTTATTTGTTAAGGCGCACAAAGTGATTATAACATGAATACCGGTAAACCGGTAAATTTTTAAATAATTTTTTTTTTAATCGCAAAAAAGAGCTAAATGTAATGTATGAACTTCTCCAAAGTAATTTACAATTTTTAAATTGAAAGTTATCAAAGTAAGTAGGCCTACACAGATTAAAAACTTTTTTTTCAGATGTTATTATAATTGGTAAGTTTATAACATTAATTAATACGATAAGGTTTAAACATAAACTTCAACTTTTAAACATTTTTACATTTTTACACTGTTTGAGATTAAGCTATTTACTGTTAAATAAAAGCATTGATTTTGTTATCCTTATAAATCACTATTTATATGTGCAGCTTATAATTATTTATTTTTCATCGAGCAGGTCGTTAATACTTTGAAGTTCTCGTTATAAAAAAAAAAATTGTCATTGACATTCTTATCAAAATCTTCTGCTCTCTCCCTCAAATGAGAAATAAGGACAAGCCAATCTCATTCAAAGCTTCATTTATGAAAATGATGTGTATCGGTACACAAAAGGCAAATTTATCTATTTACATGTATATTACTTTGACACTGAATTTGAATTAGATCTACACAGTACAGTACACTGTACCAGTTGGAAAGGTTAGGCAGAGTTTTTTTCTTTTGTTTTTGTTTTTTTTTCCTCATGCAAGCAATTAGGCCTCCTGACAGTTCAAAGGTGATCAGCTTCAATCATATTTTAAACTCACTCACTAGAAACCAATCTTTTTTGCTTTAACGGCAAAGTCAATACTTGCACCATTAACCAGTGTCAAAAACAATTTAAAGACACTGAAAAAACATTTTTATAATACATGTAGCTTGTAAGTAACCATTTCTAATCATAGCTTTCATCCCATTATCTGTGTTTACATAGAGTAAAAAAAGGCTTGACCACCATTTCTCCCAAGAGACCAAGTCAAACTGCTACTTAAAATGTGAGGCGTTTAGCAAGGTCAGGTGACCAATTTTTAATGAAAAATTAAAGCCTAAAAAATACACAAATAAAAAAAGATAAAAAAGATAAACTTTCATTTGTACTATTCTTTTAAACTTTTTAACTTTCATTTGAACTTTTTTTCTTTTTCTCCCTAAAGCACACACTAAAAAGTTGGCATAGTCCTGTTTTAAGTGATCGCCCTTTCCACATCGGGTGTTTAGATCTCTAGCTCATCCAGCATTACTACCCGATACAAATCTATCGATTAAGACAACTATTCATATTAATTTCTACTTTCTCATATATAAAGTTAATTTATAAAAACGTTACAGCGTTTCACTTTCAGATCCATCCATTTTCTTTCTGCAAGTCCAAAACACCAATCGTCAAACAAATATTAAGATCCTAGTATTCCGCTGATCTGGCCTAAGCCAAAGAGGAGTAGACAATCAAACACGACCGGATTAAACAAAAATAGCCTATAGAGACTAATTTCAATTCTGATTATATATAATGGATAGGCTTTCTTAAGACTAATAAGAGCATAACTTTAGCTTTTTTTATTTTTTTTTTAAACAAAACTTCCAATTTCTACGAAAAATAGAAAAGAAAAGGGAATCGCAATACCATATATAACCTAATGAATTAAATGAAAGGTATACCAAAAAAAAAAAAAAAGCATCATCTCTTGAACCTTCAAACCCAATTGTAAATGGGTCAGCTCAAAGCATGGCGCTAAAGAAAACCAATCAGAGGGAAAGGGGGTGGGGAGGGTGGTCGACCTTTCTTGTGCTCGCGGCCGTAGAGCGGCACATAATTGCGGGGGTTAAATTAAAAAAAAAATGTCGATGAAAATCTAGGCCTCGGCGCCGCTGACGAAGGATTTGGGTACCATATCCGGTCTTTAGAGCAAAAAGTGCTAGGTCGGAAATGAAAAAATTATTTTTAAAAACCTTTAAAAATCTGATTTTGATCGCTATAAAAATTGTTTAGGGAAATGAGAAAAAATGCGGAAAAAGTACGGAAAAACAAAAAAATGCTGCTGCAAATTTGCCAATGCGGCCGCGTTAAACTGCGATGCCAGCTGCAAGATACAAGATAGGTGAATGCTATAGTAACTTAAAAAAAACAACAACTCATTGGTGATCTCAACATTAAATTTAATAAGAAGCACTTGGCCAACGTATTTGACCCTAAAATTATGTTATTATTGTTTGCTAGGCTTCTATGCAAAAATCAGTTCCCAAACATCATAGTTGTGTAAAAAATTCAAAAATTGATTCCTTCTCCCCATCACCTCACAGCCATAAACAGTAATGATCAGCATAGCCAATGACCACAGACATCCTTGCCTACTCTGCTTTCTGACTGGAGGCCAATTTTTGTAAGGAAAAAGACAATCTGAATTAGGCAAGAGGTATATGAATTATGAAAGCAAAATTGTACTAAAAAAAAAACTGTGACAAAATTTTGTCTTATATGGGAAAATGTAAAAAATCATATTAATTTGACCATTTCTTGCTTTGCCATAAGATGGCAAAAATGTAAAGATGGGATTGATCAGAGGAACCCAAAAGTTGCCACTGCAGATTACAGTGTGAACATGCTAATCTATCGCTACTGTCTATATAAAAATTATCTGGACCCTGGAATTGTAACAGATGACTATGAAAGAATCACATGAAAATGTGCCACATATAAAAAACTCAATTCATTATCAAAAAGCCTTGCCATCATCAGAAGACTGAAATGTTGGAGATTTTCTCATGTCAGATACCCATTCCATCTGGTTTACTGTCCACATCTCCTTGTAACCAACATCAAACAGGTTAATCTGAAGAGGGAATATTGCTGTAATTATTTGAAGGCTTGTATTCAAAATCAGTTCATCACCATATCATAGCTCTTTTGGGTTTATCAAAATTTTCTTTTCTTATTGTCCCTGCTTTGTTTTTGTGTAAGCATGTCAAACACTTCAGGCTAAATTGATGAAACCCTGTTGTAAGTACTAAATGGGATGAATGAGCCAAGCCCCCAAAATAAAACAAGATCCCAAATGTCATGGACTTAAAAGCCGGTCTTCAACAAATGGAATGATGGACATTTATTTGTGTTATAATTAGAATAACATTTTGGTGACATATGCGCTTGGATAAAGAGCTTGAAAAAAATTACATTAAGTTTGAATTATACACTAAAAAGAAAAACCCTGTCTCCTTTTCTTGCAGTACAAAATTTGAAAGAATAAGCATGCATCATTTTGTAAATTTGACTGCAAAACTAAAAAATTACAAGCTTAGTTTTTGACAAATTACACTCATCGAGGCTATTTAAAGAATATTTAAGTCTAAAGAAAGAAAAACTGAATCAAATTAAATTAAACAACTGCACAAATTTTTTCCCCAGACTTGCCTTAAGAAGTTAGTAAAATTCACATATGTGTAGTCCAATATGCTTCAGTTCAAGGAACGACTTGTATACTACAAAATGATCTCAGAATTATGCACCATTTGGTATTTATCACATGTGTTGTAATATATATACACATTCTGTTTGCTAATAGACACCTATTTGAATACTACCACATAATCTCAGACTTTTGATCATTAAACAGAAACATGGGTTTGATGAAGAGACTACTGCAAATGTTCATGGCAATCTCATTAATCCATTACCACTACACTGAGACTCTGGAAATAGATGAAAGGATAATAAGAGAATATAACATCATAAAAAAATCATACATTAATTTAAAACTTGCTTAAATCATTAAAAAAAATGTTCAATTGCTAAAAGTTACGAATTAATGATATATCCAGAAATAAAAAGAAAATAGTAGTAATGAATAAATCAGATTTAATCGTGGAATATCCACACATACTCTGATTTACAACCTGACAAGTCTCAGGATTTCTGTTTGAAAAAATACATAGTGAGGGGTCTTAAATTTTTTATTTAAAGAAACTAATGCCTAGCACATGTATAATATGTTACTTGCATTGGACAAAAGTAAATTACAGTTTCATGGTTGAGCGCGGGGGAGATTGTGTTGTTGATCTCCGAGCAGCAAACAGTCAGGAGTGGATTGTTCAGAATTGCTAACTTGATCCTGTGGACAGGTGTGTGATTCCTTCTCTTTTTCATTCCCCCTCCTGCTGTAACTGCACTAACTCTGTGCCACTGAAAAGCTACAGAAAAAAAAATTTGTTTATTTCTTTATGCAAAACTTAAATTTGCCCACTTCATGACCATTAACTTACTGGGGCTTGTTGCATATTTCATGGAGCTTTTTTCTCTGGGGGAAGTTTTTAAATTTTGTTAGCTCTTTCTCTTTAAATGGTTTTCTTAAACAGCTCTAAACACTTATCAATGCTTTAAAATTTTCAAAACGTTATTTCTGATTTGATTGGACTGGTCTACAGGCATTTTGCTCTGTATATTTCAGTAATTATGGATTTCATGGATAATTTTCAGGACTCATGGTTTTAAAAAAAATGTTGCAGAATTTTTGACACAAAAATGTGTGAAACAAAATGTAGTATTTCAATATATACGTGTATCAGGAAATTTTAAAGGCTACATAATATTGTCATAAAGAAATAAAAATGATTACAATTCATCCTTAAATAATCACAAGCTAGATTTGTTCAATTTGAAAGTAAACCTTCAAAATTTATATGTGAATGTCAGGCTATACTTTAGCACTGCAGCTTTGAAATGTTCAATATTATGTCATTAATTATACAATCATGAGCAATTGGGATTAAGGCAAAAGAAATTGGGAGAAAAAAAGGCGTAATTGTTTGAATGCTGATTTGTATGTACAAGCTCTGAAAAAGACCTGGCAGAGTAAATGCGTCTTGCAGGAGTTTTCGGCACATCTTTTTGACGCGTTGATTCCGCGACGCTCCCACGATGCACACAGCAAACAGACTGGAAGCGTCTTGCAGGCGTTTTCGGCGGATCTTTTTGATTGATTTTATTTACGCTACGTTCCGAGATGCCCTTTGCAAACAGAATCAAAGCATCAAGAAAACACTATATCTAGTACAATGGACGAAGAAGGTGTTTTTCAATAGTCGATGTTCTCCTGGATGTATGAACAGCAAAGATCTCGGCGTCAATATTGGGCCAATACGATAAACCAAAAGCAAAATGTACATAGTGAATACCACCACCTATTGGACAAAATACAATAACCAAGATGAAGAAAATTGCATCGATTATAACCGAATGAAACCACGAACTTTTCAATTGTTGCTGGACAAGATTGGGCTATATATCACAAAGAGAACAACCAATTTTCGGAGGCCTTTGTCCCCAAAAAAACGTTTGGTCATCACTTTGAGGTAAGGTTTAATCTCCGCTCTTATCGCTTCCTTGCATCACATCTGAAGAAAATAAATAAATAAAAAGAAAATAAATGCAATTTAAAGGAAGCAAAATGAATTAAGTAAACCATTCTTTTTTGTTTTTTTTTTTGTTTTATAGATATCTCAGATCTGGAGAGCGCCATGTTTCATTATCATTCCATTTTGACCATCAGAGGTATACCAAGAGAAACGAGCACTGTCTTATGCTTTGAAAAGAAGTAATGCCTAATCCAGACAAAGAAATGTTGCTAAGAATCGCTGATGATTTCATTGAAAGATTTTACTTCCCATATTGTTTAGGATTCTTTGATGGTAAACATATTCTGATCAAGAAGCCCAACAGATCTGGGTCTAAGTTGTATAACTATGAGAGAGAGAGAGAGAGAGAGAGAGAGAGAGAGAGAGAGTGTTTTTTCCACTCAATAATTTAGGAAGTTTTGGTTGCTATAGTTTTCATCTGCTTTCTCATAGAGGCATTTTCTTTTTTTACCGCCTGGATCAATGTTTCTCCCTCCATTTTTCAGTCAAATGAACCCAAAAACAACACACTATATACCTGGATCTAGCTGTCATTCAACGCTGCCACTGGCATGCGCTTTAAATTTTATTGCAGCTGTAACTAGTGTAAGTGAACTCGCATCACTTTTTTTTTGCATCGTCTGCTTGGCGTCAGCGTCACCGCCGCACCGCCCCATTCTGGCACTATTCACAATCTGTTTGTAAATAAAATCTAGCAGCGTCAAACACATGCTGCAACTCCGCGTCAGTGAGGCGTCGGTGTCCACTCTGCCAGGGGCCTAATAGGAAAGGGTATCATGACTTATTGTCCCCTGACAGCAGTTCCAAGACTCTTGAGTTACCCTCTCACCAAGGAAGTGAGAACGATAGATGTGAAAGAATCATGTGAATGTGCTTGTACTGTAATGTGATCAATGATGACCTGTCCTTGGAAATTGTCCAATTTTCAGCATAATCATTCTTATTATGTGAAAGGAAGTGTTATGATGTGTAGTTTATAATCCATGAGAGATAACTCCATGAATGTTATGCCTCATGAATGATTGACAGTTATGTCTCTTCATTGTGAATAAACCATGCTCGTTGATATCCAAAATCTCTTACATTGTCCTGACAAGGTAAACCCCAAAGCATGGTGTCAGAAGTGGTATCAAGAATGAACAAATAATCAGGAAGTACTAACTAAGTTTTAGGATTAGGTGATTCACATCTATCACTACCGTTCAGCTAAGTACAGTAACAGTATTGAGATCAAGAGATTAGATCTAACATAACGACAAGTTACCATGTCAGCCAAACTTCCGCCTCACGAGCGATTTGATTTTAGTAGGCCTAGTGGATGGCCAGAATAGAAGAGATGGTTTCTTAGATACAGAAGTGCAACTAAATTGGGAAAAGAATCCTCAGACTTTCAAATTTCTACACTAATTTACAGTATCAAAGTGTTACTCTCCCGCCCAGTGAACTCAGTATCAGTCTCTAGATCTAACGACTAAAGAACAACTACTTCCCTACTGCTAACGCTATACTGCATTTAATTACTATACTAAGGGAAATCCTATCCTACATTAGATCTACTTGAAAGGCGACCATGGGTCGGACAAGGACGAATAGAAATACAAGGAAGATAACAAAAACAATGTGCCCCGATCTAGTAGGAGCCTTGCTCAGACTAGATGGGAGCACGTACAGCTTATGACGAAACAGCTTACCTTCAAGGAGCTCCGCTTGGACTTGGAGAATAAGCGATACAGGTGTGGAAAACAGTACAAAGCAACAGATGAAAAGCGTCCAGTTGCCTTCAGCTCCAATCTCAGAATCCCAACCGTTTTCCGCCGTGATGTCATGATTGACGCCATCCCGTTCAGGCACCGTGCTTAGAAGCACACCGATTTTTCCGACAGTCACCACAGATGGGCAAGGAAGCTGACAAAATCTATGCTTAATTCCCAGAAGTCGTGGAATCTGAGGAAGAAAAATTTGACAAGGTCTTGAAACTATTCGATGATTACTTCGTCCCTAAGAAAAATGTAATTCACGAAAGGGCCAAGCTTCGCAATGCCATACAGAAGCTGACTCAGAAAGTAGAGAGTTTTGTAAGAGAATTGATGGAACTAGCAGAGCATTGCCTCTTTCCTTCAACTGCTATGCGAGATGAATCTTTCCGAGACCAGCTTGTTTTAGGACAAAGAGCTCACTAGACGCCTGCAGCTAGAAAGCGGACTGCCACTACAGAAAGCTTTTGATATGGCCAGGAATTTTGAAACAATCAACAGTCAAGTCAACTCACAAGCGAAAATGAACATCTATGCAGTAAACTTCAGCAGCCATCGAAAATTTTCCTCCAAAAGCTAAGACCGAAGAAAATTCAATTTTAAACAAGACCAGAGAGAAAATAGATCTAATGCTAAACCTACATACAAGACAAGCAGCACAAAATTTGGCAGCCCCATGGTTCACAACAGATGTCATAGGTGCAACCGCACTCATGGACCTCATGACCAGTGTCCAGCCATGGGAAAGACCTGTCACATTTGCTCCAAGCCTAATCACTTCACAGTTGCCTGTAGAAGCGTGAAGCCGCACACATCTCAGCACAGAAAAAATGTAAATGATCTCATGCAGCTAGATCAACATGATACATGTACGGACTCAGAATCGGATTCTGGTGAATTTTTCCTGAACTGCTTCAAGGGTCTAGAAGGCAAACCATGGACAACAGAGTGTGAAATAAACGGAAAGGAATCTATCATCTTCAAAATTGACACTGATGCAGATGTAACAGTTGTCTCGAGAACGCAGTACAAGAAACTGAAGGGCAAGTCAAAGCTTGAGGAAACAGGAATTCACCTTTACAGCCCTGGTGGTCCAATAAAATGTTCAGGAAAATTTTCTGCCCAGATTAGAAGTGTAAAGGGTGTGGAGACAAAGCTAACAGTCTACGTCGTAGAGACAAGATCAGAAAACCTTTTAGGCAGAGGCGCCATTCAAGCCCTAGACCTAGTAAGCGTAAATGAAATCATCACATTTGAGGAAGTGTACCCCTGTCAAGATACACCTGCAACCGGAAGCGGTCCCATGCAACCTATCAAGTCCAAGGAGAGTTCCAATTCCACTACACCAGAAAGTGGAAAAAGAACTGGAGCAAATGAAGGAACTGGGAGTCATAGAAGGAATATCTGATCCAACTGATTGGTGTTCGCCAATGGTGCCAGTCTTGAAGAAGAATGGTGAAGTGCACATTTGTACAGACTTCAAAAACTTGAACAAATACTACAGCAGAAGTCTTGACCCACAAGCTCACTGGTTCAACCATATTCAGCAAACTAGGCCTCTGTTGTGGATTTTGGCAAGTTCCATTAGACCAGGACACTGCTATGCTAACTACTTTTATTCCTNNCCCCCCCCCCCCCCCCCCCCTTAGATTTTATTACAAGAGACTCCCATTTGGAATCAGTTCTGCCCCTGAATCTTCCAAAGAACAATGGCAGATATTCTCAAAGACCAAAATAATACACTTTGCTACATGGATGACATCTTGATTTACAGCAAGAACAAAAAGGAACTTGAAAAACATTTAGAAGAGACAATGAAGAAACTTGATGCAGCCGGTATTAAGCTGAATGCCAGCAAATGTGTGTACAGACAAACAGCAACGGACTCTCTTGGATTCAAAATCAACAAAGATGGCGTAAAACCCTGTGACGAAAAAGTCAAAGCTATCTTGGCTTTGCCAGAGCCAACAAATATCACAGAATTACGCAGAATGTTAGGAATGGTGAACTACCTAGGGAGGTACATACCAAACATATCAGACATCACACATCCTATGTCAGAATTGTTGGAAAAAGACAAGTCTTGGGGTCCAGTGCAATCTCAAGCCTTCAAGAAAATAAAGTAACTTGTTACCAGTGCACCTACACTCCAGTTTTTCAACACTCAGAGAAAAACAGTTGTAACTTCAGACGCATCCAACTATGGGCTCGGTGCAGTACTCATGCAAGAAGATGATCAAGGGTGCCTGCAACCTGTAGCCTATGCCTGAAGGTCACTAATCCCAGCAGAAAGAAGGTACAGTCAAATAGAGAAAGAATGCCTAGGTATTGTGTGGGCATGTGAAAGATTTGACAAATATCTTACTAGCCTTGCTCATTTCACTGCTGTCACCAACCATAAACCCTTGCTACCAACTGTGAACAAGAAAGACATCAATGAAGCGCCTACCAGATGCCAGAGAATGTTGACACATCTCTTGAGATTCAACTTCACTTTGAAATACACAAAGGGAATAAACCTAGTAGTGGCGGATGCTCTGTCAAGATCACCAGTCAATCCCCAAGCCATTGACACAGTCCAAATGTTGCTGGAAGAAGACATTGAAGCTTATTTGGACTATGTAGAGCTAGCTCTCGGCAGAAAGATTAGAACAACGCTGCCTATGCTTCCATACAAGCTGGAACTAAAACCTCAAAACCAGACTGAAATAAAGAAACACATTGATGATCATCAACAAGCAGTCAAGAAGAACTTTGATCGTGCTCACAGTGCCAGGTGCCTACCACAGCTTCTCCCTGATGATTCTGTGGTTGTCAAGCTCGATGATGACAATGACTGGTCGGTACCCGGAAGAATCAAAGGAAAACTTCACAAACCAAGGTTCTACCTGGTGGACACTCGTAAAGGGATACTCCGCAGAAACCAAAAACATCTCAAGAAGGCTCCAACCTTACCCTGGCAGCCAGAGAGACCCCCATACCAGTTCTTGGGTCCCATTCCAGACCCTGGTTCTACACTGAAGGTTCCTGAAGCAACCACCAGTGCGAGGCCTAATGCGACAACTCAAGACAGTCCACCAGTGCCATCTCCTCAGAAAGAAAAGATGGTTATCAAACAAGGTCTGGCCATGTGATTAAAAAGCCTGCACGGTTCGGGGACTGACTCTGACGATTCTTATTTTTGTGTGTTATTGTTAAATTTGCCTAGGGACTAAAGCAACTAAGAGATCAAGGGTCAGAATAACGCCCTCTCTTAGATTGAGACTACGTAAGTCTCCAGCTCCAATTAAATTTTCATTTTAAAAAATTTCTTTAGCTTTTTTTTTTACGTTGCTTTTATGTAATTCCATTTTCTGTTAACATGTATAGTTTCCCCCTTTTCATAAATGTGTCTAAGATACCTCAATAAATTAGGTCTATATGTAATTTTGGTTAAAAATAAAATGGAAAATTCCTCATTTTCAAAGTATGTCATAGATCTAACTTAAAAGCATACTACTATAATGTTACTAGCCTTAGATTATGCATCGTTATTCTTTTTATTATTTTGCCATGCATACATACATGTACTAATTTTATCACTTATAACATCTTGTAGCCCTGATGCAGAGTTCTAGATAATTTGATTTCTTTTCTACTGTTGAATCGTTTCTTTTTTTTTTAATTTCTTTCACCATTTTCATGTCTCATTTTTAATTAGATGTAATGATGTTCAAATACATGAAAAAAAAATTTGATCTAAATTGTGTAAATTTAAGAAGCAAAATTTTCTTTAAATTTCATCTTACCAGCTTGTGCTTTAAGTTGTAACATCCAGTGTATGATGTATTACAAAAGAAAAAAATGCCTATTCAGTTAACTTTTCCTTTACTCTTTTTTTAGCCTACCATTAGTACCAAATCCAGGCCAATTTAAATTTGCTATCTAGATAAGGATACTAGTTTTGTAATACTTCTATATCATATGTGGTTCGATAATCCATATTGGTATGTTTGATGATTTTTTTTTTTAAGGTTGATGCTTAATGACAATGCATTGGTACTCATTAATTGCAATGAAAAACTCACACTGAAACAAAAACTTTAACTTTGCTACAAATACTAACATAACTATGTAACAATAGCAACTAAGGTAGAAAAATGATTTTAAGATTATAGATTTATTTCTTTTTCTTGTTTCCTTTGATTAGGTTATAACATGTGTAACTGTAAGATAACCTTTTATATCCTTTTTTTCTTTTTGGAAGAGGGGAAGATGTTATGATGTCTAGTTTATAATCCATAGGAGATAACTCCATGAATATTATGCCTCACGAATGATTGACAGTTATGTGTCTTCGTTGTGAATAAACCATGCTTGTTGATATCCAAAATGGCTGTTAGATCTCTTACGTTGTCCTGACAAATTAAACCCCAAAGCAGGAGGGAAAGTCCAAAATGTGTTTATAGATCTACTTGATGTTGGCAATGAAGGGCATGGTGGTGTTGATGATGAACATCACATTCATAAAAATACAAATGATGGTGATGGACTCCTTAGCGACCCCCAGACAAACAGTGATACCAATGATGAAGGTAGTCCTGATAAACTCCTTGACAAAACCAGACAAATAGTGAACAGATGACGATGGTAGTTATGATGATCAGCCACTGCTGATTAATGATTTTATGAATTTTGAACAATTGATATTGTGTTTGGCTAAAAACGGAAACACACATTTATAAAGAGCTATCAGAAGGAGAGACAAATAATTGTGTTTTCATGACTGATAATAGTGAAAACCGTAAAAAAAAGAAAAAAGGATGACAAATCTGTGTTTTGGGATGACAAGGAATGCCACCACCCAACTTTCAAAAAGCCTGAAAAAATTGTAAACACCCAACCCATGTGTGGGCCCATAGCACATTTGGACAAATTGAATTAACTAAGGCCAAACATAACTATCAAATCTGACCCCGGAACATTTTATGACAATCCAAAAAAGACGGATTTCCGGCTTCAGCCTGAAAAGTGGTAGCATGGATGACTGTGGGGCATGGACAAATGGAATTACTGACAAAAGTCTGTTTGTTTGAGAAAGAAGATGGACCCATGCAAAAAGTAGTCGTATAAAGTAGTAGTACCCCGCCAAATGTTCAAGACTTGCTTGTGTTACACAGATATTATGCAAAACACACCTTTGATAAATATCAGAAGCCTGTATCATGGATAGGCAATGACAGTGCTCAGCCTGTAGCAGTTTATGAATATAAAAGTGTCTGTCCTAGTACTTTAATCCAATGGTCGTTAAAAAACTGGGAACACCCCAGTGCATAAGGTTAAATCCTAGTGTGTGCAGGAAATTAAACACAGTGTTCTGACAAAATACCTGTTGAAATTTATGACCAGACAACTGATGGAAACAGACTGACAGATGGTGTAAGAAACAAGAGGCAAATTATAAATGCTAAATCAAGGGTCCAATAATAGTCAGGAGTAGGTTGTGATGTGGTTCACAAAAAAAAAAAAAAAAAAAACTTTGCTGATCAGATAGCCGGTGTAGAGAATTTACAGAAAAATGATGTACCATTTGTCAAAGCTGTCATACCAGAGCATGGCAAAATTCCTTGCATCATACCAATCGAAGACCAACAAAATGCAAGACAATCTACAATTCTGTTGTCCACCTGTGACATGTCGCTCAACACTCTTGTCCTTTGACAAATATTCAGTTTGAGTCAAGTTACTGTAATTTGGCTGCTTATAAAAGCCTGTCAATGTTCACGCAGACCACAAACAAACATCTTGTATCTTACGTTATTATTTTTCTGCACAGAGAATCAGATGTAACAATGTTTTTATGGTTTTTTCATAACTTAAAGGGACAAATGATCTTATCCCAAAGAAATGAAAATCAGACATTTCTAGTGTTAGGATCAGATGTGGAAAAAGCCATGCCTGTTGCGATGGCCAAAGCTTTTCCAGATGTACAAAGACTTGCTTATGTTTGTCACATAGGAAAAAATGTATTAGCTTTCATGCAGGACAAAATAGGCATGTCACAAAATCAAAAAATGGCAGCTAAAAAATCAACTTTTCCATTTGGTTACATCTCCATTGGATCATATCTATCTCAATGATTCTCTTTGTGACTTTGAAAGTAAAATTAAACAAACCACATCAAAAACAGGATCCATCCTTTACTGGTGATGAATAAAGAAGCTGTTGAGAAACCTGGCTTGGACAACACAAAATTGAAAAATTGCTGTGAATCAGTCAATCACTTCCTTAAGCACGCAGTTTCCTGGAAGAGTTAGAATTTTGTGGATCTCATTCACAAGCTTCATTCTGTCGTTCAAATGCAGTTCAAAGAAATTAGAGGGGCTCTCACAGATAAAGGAGAGTTTGTACTGTGTGCTGACTTCGCCAAGTTTAAAATCAGTCGTGATGTTTGGCTCAATCTTGAGCAAAAACAAAAAATAATAAAATTGCAAATGCATAATTTCTCAGAACTAGACTTTGTCTGCAGTACAGATGGACAAAAAAGTGTTAAAAGAACCAAAGCATGGTGGACATACACCCCATCATAGAAAACGCAAAATAAATGCACGTATATGTACTCCCAAGAACATGAAAATAGAAAATGCAGGTATCCTAAGTATGGATAAGATCATCTCCCTTCAGGTGATGAAAAAAACCTAAAAAAGAAACAAAAAAAATTATGTTACGAATATTACATCTGATTCCGTGTGAAGGAACATAGGTCACCAGCTTTTTTCTTCATACTCCACTCCTTTACTGTAGGGCACCCGGGACTGAGCCCCTGGTGGTTTCCATTTTCAAGAACATGTATCACAATTATCTTCGGGAGCTCTCCTAGTTAATCAAAATTGACATTGTTTAAGTACACCATTAATTTTTTTAAAAATATGTCCATGTAAAGATATGTTTTGATATAGCCTACTAGCATTTCATTTCAATTTTAATACTGACATTTTTAATAAAGCACACTTAAAAGAATGAATTTGGCATTATTTTGATGATGTTTGGTGAATTTTTGTCATTAAACTTTGTGTTTCAGTGGGTTTTGAGTTTTGGTGGATTTTAGTGAGTTTTGGTGAGTTTTGGTTGTGACGTTGGGTAAAAAGACATGTACTCATGAAAACTGCCATCTCTACCATGGTACCCTAGCAACTGAATCATAGATAATACCACAAAAATCATTTATAAATTCAACCCATAAAAAAAAAATAGATCTGACATAATTCAGTGCTTTTTGTTTCATACAGGGTAATACCTTGGTTATTTAAAAGAATTTCTAGTAAGTCTATACGCTTGAGTCAGTTTTTTTAATGAGTCAATAAACCTGATTACACTCTTAACTTAGTCACAAGTGCAAATATGACAAGTATATTAGATGCAGAAAATAATCGAGTGAGAGTCTAAAAAAATTGCTCGAGAATATGAGAGAGTATCATTGAAATAAAAAAAAACCCACATCCTTACTATAAAGGATATTATTTCACCATGTCGGTTGCAAAGAAAATGTGAAGTAATTCTTTGGAAAGTTCGGCACCAAAAAAGATAGCAACTTTTAGCACAGTGGCTTAAACTTTCAGCTTAAATTTATCTAGACACATTGAAGACAGCATTCATATTGTTAGGCTGACTTACTAATCTAGTATCTTCTGCAAGACATTATTTCGTAATGAGCATAGACATCCAGACCTGCTCTTCCCATTACTTGCGTGGAGCGCGCTCATTACCTGCGGATTACATCAGCTGCGGCTGGTGCTCGAGCAGAGTGCTATACGAACATCGGGCAATAGCCCTTGCTCTAACTTTTTGACTCCAAAGTCCCTCTAGCTTTATGTAGAAAAATAATTGAAAAAAAATTCTTTGCACTTAATAAAAGCCAAACAAATCCATTATGACATTCCTTAGCCTTCATTCCTCCCTCGCAAACTGTTTTTAGCGTACAACCTGACTTTTACGTGTCTGTTGTGCTCGATAGATCTAGTAATCCACTGAGCAGTGACAAAAAGCAGCATCTCGATCTATAGATCTAGATCTAGTTCCCCGAGCTAAGGTTTGCGGACAGTAGGCAGCGTTGTCATCTCAGTGAGGCCTCGGAAAGGTCGGAGACAAAACATTGCACGATATTGTTTTAGTCAAAGCTGGAGTCAAAGGAGGCAAGGCGAGTCGTTGAGGGCAGGCGGTTCACTGAGTGCCATTCTCCCGTTTCGCTGAGGAGAGAAAAAACCTGACAGCTTGAGCAGAGCTCAATAGTGGACTGCTTGATTTAACTCATTGAGAGTTAACACGTTCGTTAACCTGCGAATAACCCTGCATTAAGTGCCGAGAAGTCACAAAAATTCCTGCAGGACACAAAATATATGAGGTGGCAGATAGATCTAGCAACCCCCTGACCTAATGTGATTATAGCTGAGCAAACCTACCTATTATCCCACCCCTCCTTATATAGACTGAGGATGTGGATATTAAATGTGTTTTGAGAGTTTTGATGCGGCGCAGCGCTAATATTACTGTAAGATGCCGGTCCTTTTTTTGGTTCTGATCTGAGAATACATGCATACTGTGCATCGCCACTCCTGGTTCTCTTTGTTACTTTCTCTATCCCCCCCCCCCCTTTTTTTTTTAAAGCTTGTCGTTGTCATGATGAAATTAATGCTAGACAGCCTATTCTTTCTTGCTACCTTCCTCAACTTTACAGCTTAGTTTTTGTTGATGAACTTTAGCTTACGATTTTCCTCAGTTTGCCCGGGCGTCGGCGGCACATGGATAGCGAAACCGCCCTGAGATGTGCGCAGGCCCTTCTGTCGGGGGTTCGACCCCGTCACCGTCGCCCTGCCCTGATGGAGGGACTGAAAGCTTGAGATCACCCAGAAATCTGAATGGGACTATCATTCTGCCATTTTGTCGAAGCACTTTCCGATGTTGATATTTTGAATAATAATTCATGTTCTTTTTTTTTATTTGCTCAGCTTAATTTCATACACACTACACTTTTTTTCTTTTTTATTGGCACCATGTTTAATTTTCACATTATTCATTGTAATAGCCTGATAAATAATTTGATAACATTTTTTTTTACACTAATCATTGAATCTTTAATTTTTGTGTGGCTGCTGCAAATACAATTCATACTTACACGCCTTATATCATTATTAGTAGTAGGCAATTCCATGATTATTAGAATGACAATATTTAATCTTTGATATGCTTGTGGCTCTTGGTTGTAATTGTCTGACCCAACAATTCTATTCTTATTAACAGCTACTCCTTTTGCTAATTATAATTAAATCACTTGTCATCCATTCCTATGTTTTCATTGTAGGCCTACGTGTTTTCATTTTGGCTACAACTCTACATAAACTCTTTTTTGCTTTTTTTATATAAGATTTCATAAAATAAATCAGAGAGGCACACAGAAATAAAGACAGTATAAATAAATAAAATAAAGGCAACTGTTTGGTTCAAGAGATATTGATTAAATCATTTGATGTCCGGAACCAAGAAAAACAAATAATCAAAAAACCCCGAAAATTATTATCATTTTTAACGGGTATGGAAATGTCCCAACGCCACAGAACATATGTAATTACTGGATGGGAAAGGAAGGCGGGGAACAGTAGAGAGATTAGCTCTCACGATTTCACAATCCAGTATAATTATTTTTTTACGAGAAAGGTTGTAATTGTTTCACTTTTTATCCCCGCACCAGATGGGTTAAACAAAGAAAAGTAAGATTGGCGCATCAACTATATACAAACATTGACCTTGTCATGTAAAATCATTATATATAAAAAAAAAAAAAAAAAAACAAGAAAAGATGCTGGATACACTGTCAAGCGAGTGTGGAAAGAGTCCTATACAAAGGAATGAGTCTAGCAAGAATCGGCTCTATGTCTGTTTTTTGGTTTGTAAAATACTCGATTATAAACTGAGAACTGGCATTCTAATGGTCTAGGAGTTCTATGGAAAAAAAAAACATTAGTCAGGGGACTTGAGCTGTTTTTTTATACCACATCACTTAGGAATCTAGCTGACGCAATACAGTGCACTGTAAATAATATAGCGATAGGGAGGCTAAGGTCGAATCTACAGTCGACCCTGATTTTTAAAACGAAATAACTACTAAGGTCGGCCCTCTTAAAACTGCAATTATACTCAGCCCCTAAAAATAGGTCAGGCCACCCGCCAATATTTTCAAAAAAAACCAACAGCTACAATATTGTTTTCGGGCCTTGCTTGTTTATAATTTATCGATGGCCATCACTCACCCAGCCCTATTGGTGACTAAACCCTGCCGCGCCAAAGTTTAACGGCTGCTTCCCCCCAAGCAATAAGCATTCTCCTGCGCTCTATCCACTTCATCTTCATGTTCCACTTTAAACTTCACGGTGTCTGCTTTTTTGCTTTCAGCTTATTACACTGAATTTCTTCTGTTTTCTTTCATTTTACTATAGCTCATGTAGAATGTCGACCTCACTTGACTGGGACAAATAGGAGGATCGATGGACACACTTCTAAGTTAGCGTAGGCGCACACTGGAGGCAGCAGTTCACGTGTCCAACAATACATGTTTTGAAATACTCTCTTTCTTTGATGCGAGCGCACAACAAGTCGGCAACTTGTCGGAGCGTCGGAGCTATCCTTTGTGTTTTACAGCCTGGTCTTACGTCACTGGCTCTGTCGGATAAGGGAAAGGGGGCTGCCATTACGTGCCCACGCATAATTCTACTGACCGTTGCCGCGCGAACCACGAGGCCAGTCTTGTTACGCAAATTATCAGGCTAACTTGTCGGTGGGTAGCGCACAGTAACTGCGACATCAGTCTGTCAAGTTAGCCATGACATGTCGCGTCGCTTAGGCTGTAACAAGACAGACAGACAGTCAGACAGACATAGGCTACACAGACAAAAACCTAGACAATGTGACAGATGGGTCGATGGAGGGGTATAGCTACTACAGCGGCTTATGCAGATCTCTGTATAGTCAGGCTTTCGGGAAGACACATGAATGGAACCATTGAATGAGTCGATGGATGCAAAATTAATAATTAAAGAGGTCGGAAGTTTGATGGGATCCACCGTGGCTGTATAAAATCCTCATGGAATTTAAACTGTGGCCGGTGGAACTTTTCCTTTCACACCCAAGGCCCAGATCTATCTATCGAATGGAGAGCTATCTAGACATAGAAACACAACACAGGCCGGGCACTTTGGCCTAATAACATTTTTTTTCTTAAATCATATGTCATTTTTTTCTCCTGAAACAGAAATAGAAAAGTCAATTCGAAGTCCGATAATATTATCGTAATACCAACTTATATTTTCTCTTGCTACTAGTTACAAGTAGGCCTAGTAGTGTTTGTCGCTTACGCCCGAAATTTCAAACTTCTCTTCTTCAAAATAATTTACTTTCCGAATTCGGTCGATATTATAATATTGTCTTAAAACCTGTTTGGCTCGAGTCGATCCTCATTTAGCATGAACTATAATATATGTATCATACGCTGACCTCTGAGAAAAATTATAATTGTAAGGCTAAAAATCCCCCNNAAAAAAAAACAAAAAAAAAAACAAAACAAAAACAAAAACAAAAACAAAAAAACAAAAACAAAACACAAAAACCACAAGACACCCACACACACGCACACACACACACAATGCAGCAACAATTTTACATTCAACACAAAAAAATATCAATTTCCGCAAAAAAAAAAAAAAGCAAAGCGAAAAGCAAAAAGGCATATTTGCTATTGTGTAACAAAATCCAAGGTGTACAAAGTCCGACAAAAATATTGTCTCGAAAAAGAAAGCAATAAGTGCATCGGCGCTGTTGCAGGATACGTGGCGCAGTTTACGGCAACTTTGGACGGATTTGGCAAATCCAGATAAGTACGAGATCTATTCCTATTACAGATAGCATACTGTACATACTATGTAGGCCTACAATACTCCATAAATTAACTTTTCTATTGACATGTTATTGGTTAAACCAGGACATCGCTCTACCGACATTGTGTCAAGCAAGACAAAGAGAAAACGACACCTAAGGACAATGTCAAAATGGAAAAAGCGATATAGTATGATAAAAATCTTAAGAGAATAATCGCTTCAAAGGCCACTATGTGCGATATCAAGGGAACGGTCTCTAAGTCACAGAATCGCCAAGTCGCATTAAAATTGCGGTAAAAATCAAGAAATGATGCGGCCGCATCATGTGGCGTGCGCAGCATTTTCCACAGATACCAGAGAGTTGACAAAAGCAACATCGATCTTGCAGAAATTGGCTTGAGGACGGGAAAATAATGTGTAGCTGAATAACACTCATCAGTTGTCTGCAGCTATGATCAAGTACTGAAGGATTGTTAGGTTAAGCTTAGATCTTTGTTCGAAGTCATAGCTTGAATTCCCCCTCCCCATTTTTTTTCTTTACAGCAAGGCAGTCAACGACAATAAACGGAAGAATATCAGATACAGTTAGCAAGACTTCAAACACAGACAATCACATAAATTACTCTGCACCGAAGGCTGGGAAGAAAATGGACCCCCCGTTGCCAGCGATGAACGTACTGTATAAAATCTAAACCTGTATCATACATCAAAGTCCTTTACCTCCGGTCCCGTAAGCCTCCGTTTTCCGCAGGCTCTCCATCTCTCACAGACATGCTTTCAAAAAGTTTAAAAAAAAAAAAAAAAAACGAGACAAAAAAAAAACCTGTCACTTTCCGCAGGTGACAAACCTGGCAAACAACAAAGGTGGGTGCACTGTTATTGGAGTTACATTTTTGGTGTTAGGCGCTTGGCAGGCACTCAAGTATTGAAGAGATAGAGAGAGCATTTCATCAACATAGTACTATTCCAGTTTGTTACACAATCCCATCTCTCTTCCCTTATCAGCCACGTAAGGAGGGGGTGGGAGAGAGAATTAGGCAGTTTGGGCGCTGAGTCGGAGGGCCAAGGGCAAATGTTGAATGAGACTTGGCTTAAAGATCGAGAGAGATTCGTAGTGGGGTCGTGATTCATATTGTTTTCATTCATGAATGCTTTTATTCGTAGATCACTGAATAATAATTTAATAAATCGAAATTTTCTCACTGGCCTGAATATTCATGGCAACATTGATTTTTTTTTTT
>BLXT01008431.1:92336-115371 GCA_019648995.1 Plakobranchus ocellatus
AAGGTGTAAGATTATATTTGAACGTCCCCTTATATAAAATCGCAGCAAGATTTTGTTGTTGTTGTTGTTTTTGTTGTTGTTGTTTGGAAGAAAAAAGCATACTCAACCAAATTAAAATTGCGATAAAAAATAGGGAAATGTCAAGAGATGCAGAAACCAAAACTTTTGATGTTTGATACATTTCAACAATTCACCCAGTTAAAATACATTTAATGCTTTTCCTGCTCCATTTTGTGACAGACTATCTCAGACTATCTCATCTCAAGGGAGGGGGAGACTTTTGTCCACCTCCTTTTTGAGGGCTGGTAGTAAACCACTCTCTCTTACAATACGTTTCCAGTAAACGCACCTGGTTGTGTCTACCTCAAAACACGTCTGAAAAATATCCTATGCTGACTCGTGGATTCTTCCACTGTGGTGCAGTGGCCTTATAGGGCGTCCTGGAGGCTGAGACTGCTGAAATCTGATCCTCTAAAGTTGTCCACGCAACTTTTTGTATTGTGTTTCATGTTTTAGTCTGCAGACCATCTTCTTTCTAACTTTTACAATAACGGCTTCTCTTGAGGAGCCCAATTGGTGCATCCATTATTTCATTTGCAGGAATTGTGTGTATGTGTGTGTGTGGGAAAGAGAAAGAGAGAGAGAGAGAGAGAGAGAGAGAGAGAGAGAGAGAGAGAGAGAGAGAGAGAGAGAGAGAGAGAGAGGATCAGCTACATTGTAGTAGGTCTGCTATTATAATTAGGAGTACACGTGAAAAACAAGCATAGTCACAGAATGATACTTTTGAAAAAAATTCAATTTTTAAAAAATTCAGCATCTCATTCAATGCTTCTCTTTTTTTAATTATTATTATTATAAGTACCCCTATCATTACTATCTAAATTGAGTAGGCCTAATGGTGTAAAAGATTCCACGTTAGGCTATGAATCTTAGTACAATATAATTATGGGTTACAGTCAAGCTCGCAATAAGGAGCTTTCTCAAATGTCTTGTATAGACCTTTTCTGCTTATCCTCCTTATTACTTTACTAAGATAATATCTCCTCCTCACACCTCACCAACCTACCGCCCCCTTCCCTCCCATTTATACACACACACTTTTCCCCTTATTCTGCTCAACCTTCTCAAGGCCATAAAATCTTTAATGTGACGTTTTGTCTTTAATTTTCAGAAAATAATAATTGTCTTTCACCCTGAGACTAGCCGGCACCAGGCCGAATAAAGATTTTTTAGGGACTATGCGCGCGTCTAATCCTTGAACGAAAACCACAAAGCTATTTACTGGCACAGTTTAGATCAACGCTTACTCTCCATACATGTATCTTTATGGATTTAAATTGAACTCGATGTCAAATTCGATAATTTCACAGCCTTGGGCCTGATTGGTTTGGATTTTGTACAGTCTGTCCACGACAAGATGATCTCAGGCTCACAGGCAAATCCATCAGGTCAAGGCGACGGAGGCGAGGCTTGAACCCGCGACTGAAAAGTCCCTAAAGATCTTGTGGTCGATTCCAGGTAAAAATGATTCTTACATATAACGCTCCTCCCACCACCACTACCACCACACTAACACACTCCCTTTCTCTCCCTCCCTCTCTGTCTCTCTTTCTCTCTATCTTTCCCTCCATCCTCTCTCTTACCCTTTCTCTGTTTCTTCCTTCCTTCCCCTTTTCTCTGTAGTTTTGTTTAGCTTTCGGCTCTGTTCCTCATTCTTTCCTTATTTGTATTTTCGTCCTCTCTTTTCATTAGCACTCTATTTTTTTATACAGTTCCATTTCTGATCACTCTTTTATTTGCCGATAAGGCAGTTTTGGTTTCTAAGATTCTTTACAAATCAGAAAGGGAATAGAACTCTTCTTTCAACCCTAAACATAAACACACACTCTTCTTTATTACTTACACAAAGATGTTATCTTGATACAGTGCCTCCACCTAAAATCCGGAAACTCTTCAAGATTATGGACCTTTCAAGCCTCTTGATAAAACAAGTATGCACTTTTAAGAGTGAGTTTGTCCTTCACGAGAAAGATTTAGATGCTTTAGAATTCATTTACGCTCATAAATTCCTAATTATATCTACATGTTTTTACACTTCTCTTCAGTGTAAATTAATAATAGCAGAATATTTATTGCATGTAGGCTATAAACTGTGGGATGAATGATGCAGGTTTTGACCATAATGTAATATTTGTATACTGCGGAATCCTCTGAATCATGTATGTAATCTTTCCCATATTTTAATGCAGGATGCTGTTTCAAACTTTTGCATTGATTTTTTTTTGTTCTTTATGTAACACTTTCAATAAATGCTCATATTCGTCTAAATTTAACTTTGAAAATTAAATATGAGCTTTCTTTTTTAATTTGTTTTCACACGAAGGTCCTACTGCATTTTCATAGAATGCCATCCATGCCAATTTTGACAGGTGCAATTTGACCGCAGGGCATTCTCAGGAAAGCGCTTAACAAACATTATAATGAAAATATGCAAAGCAAAATAATCTTAGATCTATGATAATCGTCCTTTAACTAAATAAAAAACAATAAAATAGAAATTCATTGCCAATTATTCCATTTCTACAAAATTCTCTTCTCGATAAAATCGTCCTTTCTTTGTTAAAATAAAAAGGTGCCTTGAGATTCATTGATCAATTGACTCACACATTTATTTGGAATTCACCCAAATAATACAAACCCCTATGCCCTGCATTATTCATGTGGAAGGGTTTCCACCCAAATTATACACAGCTCTTTGCCCTGCTTTATTTTGGTGAAAAGTTTTCCACCCCAGTGTTACATCCCTTTCCTCTAGACTCTAGTCCTATATCAGGTGGCATATTTATCTCCATAATGAAACAACTAATCTAGGTATATCATGCAATAACACTAACAGTGTGCAAATATCTCTCACTCTCATTATTTACCCTCAAGCAAATTTTTAATTTAAAAATGTTGCTTATCTGTGTAGTACTAGCTCTAGTGGTAGATTTTGTCTTGTTTGAGAGGCCCCTATTTTATTTTTCTTCGCTTGTTAAATTCTCGATAGGACGAAAACACAGTTCCAACAGCAAGATTCGCCATTTCACTCGATCTATCTAGATTCTAGTACAAAAACTATTTTCACTTAGATCTACACCTATTCAGAATAATAAGTAATGGTTTGATTAGATCTAAGCACAGATTCAATTGAGCGCTATGTCAATTAGAACTTTTCAGAATAACAAGTAATGGTTAGATTAGATCTATCTAAGCACAGACTGAATTGAGCAGTATGTCAATGATAAGCTTGATGGGTAAACACACGGTTTTTGAAAAATGATACCCGCATAATGACCCGGTCAACGAAGTAAAAACAAGAACTTTCCACCTAAATAAGAAAGACCCCATCACGTGTATTAATATTGAGGTGGAACATCTATCCACCCAAACAATACAACCCCCCCCCCCCTCAACCCTATATTATTTAGGTAGAAAGCTATACAGTGTATATAATCGAGGTAGATAAACACCTTCCACCTATGAAAGAACTCCTTGTATCATTTAGGTGGATTCCACCTCTATAATTAATTCCTATTTTTTATCTGATTTTGACACTCACACTTTTCCGATTTTATTTTTTTCCAATTCGACGACCTTTGACATGCAGCAAACGTTGACTTTTACACTTATCCAATAGTTCCTGGAGCTATGTTGCTATGAATCCTAGCACAAACACATTGAAAAAGATGTAATTTAAGCCACTTGAAACTTGTTTTCGCGCTATTTTTGATGTGACAAAAAAGCATAATAGTCACTAGTATATATTTTTCAGTATTCAGTATAAGATAAGCAAAAATACTAGTCTTTTTAAGTGCTATTCATTTGCAATAATTATCTTCATAACCATAATCATCTTCTTCGTCTGTTGTGTAAGTCGTTATCATCATAACCATCAACATTATCATTCTCATTTGTTGTCGTTCTTCTTATTGATTTTTTTGTTAAAAGGGTCTGCGAAAACTTAGATTATCATCATTGTTATGTTCGAAAGGTTTTCTGCTAGTCATATTTGAAAAAGTTGTACTTCTCTATGCATAAATGTGTCTAAGTAAGTTAAATGATTTATAATCAGTTTTAAATGCATCCTTGCTGTGTAAATTGACCAAATAACTTTCGACTATAACTATGATGACAAAATCACTTAAAACATAAAAAAGGGTCACCCATGAACACTTTAAGCTCATTCATAAGAAAGTAAAGAGACACAGACCAATTTATTTTTTAACATGAATCTGATGCTGAAATCTAACTTTACATGAATTTTTCTCACTCATACTCAACTGGCCATTTCCTTTTTGTAACACTCAGTCCTTGATATGAGATATTATTTTCTTGGACTTACTTGGGAGGAAAAAAATCACTGACAGGGAATAAAAATCTTTATTTATACAGCTTGATAGATTTCCACACTTTTTTCTCCTTTACCTGGTAATGCACCCTATGTTTTTCTTGGATCTAAAGCTTGTCGTACAATATTAAAATGAGGCTTAACACTTCCAGTACATGTGCCTATCGTATTCTTTAATTGACCCGGATTGATTAGTGTGATACACTAGAGATTTAGTTCTCTCAGCGTTTCCAATTTCCCTTGATTTTCGTTTATTTAATTTTATTATTATTATTTTAAAATAAAGGTATGTTAGGATTTGTTTGTTTTATTAGCACATTTTGTTAGGTATGTTAGCAAATACTATACCCTCCGCTCTAACGTCTAAGAAGTCGCGAGGAAGGCACATGCCACATTCCCAGTCCATAATAGACTGCCGATTCATCACCTTTGATCGAAAAAGTTTGCGCAAAGCCTCGAGCTATGGTGACTGTGTTAGAATTATCTGACTTATCCTACGTTAATTGAACAAATGAAAGGAAGGAGATCATAGACGAAAGATGAAGCTTGAATGAGGACCTACAGAGGCCTCACAAAAATGGAGATAAGGTCTTTTTGTAAAAAAAAAAACAACAAAAAAAACATAAGAAAAAGTAGATCAAACAAGGCATACCTATTACGATAAAATAAGAAATGGCAATTGCGATGATGATTTGCCAGATGATCATAATAATAATAATAATAATAATAATAATAATAATAATAATAATAATAATAATAATAATAATAAATAATTACAATAATAACAATAACAATAATGTGTCTATAGAATCAATAATAAAGGTGATGATAATGAGACAGGTGCTTAATATAAGACAAAATTTTGCAGCCCGTGGTCCGTTATATTTTTGTATTGCGACAAGTCTTTGTTTTCAGGAGCAAATCACACTTCTTTCCTCCGCTATCATCCCATTTAAAAAGGGAGTCGAGTACATGTACCTGTTTCGATATTTTGTTGTTCCTGTTTTCTCAGGACCAACTCGTTCGTCATAGAGAAGAAAATGGGAAACGATTGCTCTCCCAGATTTTAAAACAGAACGTTGTAGAGTTCAAGCTTTTGCATTCATTGCATTTGAATGTTGCAGCATTTAGATCCTCGTTAGTTGGTTTAGGTGCATTGACTGAAACGAAAGTGAGATATGTTTTCCTAGAGATAGAATGATCTGACACAAGCAGCAAAGAAGAATTTTCATATTCCGGTTAATGATTAGTTATTGTAACGATATGAGGTAAGGTGGTCATAGGGTATAAGAGTTATTTTATTAAGAGATTGTTGGTGAATCCTAACGCTATTGAGGCTTGAGTCTTTTGTTGCCGAAACATGACGGGTCAGGTATATTTTACCTATATTGCTAAACGAAAAAAAGGCAAAAATTAATATTTATGTATTTTTTTTTTGTTTTTGCTTTTTTCTTTAAAGCTTTGACTTTTGCTGCCTATTGCTATTAACACTTTCAAGTTTTCTGTATCGACTCTGTATTTAGTAATGAGATGCTTTTGTGAACGATATTTATTTTCATTTTTGAAATGCAAAGTTTTGCAATTAACAGAGTATGGTTGATTAAGTTCCTCTCTTTTTTTGTACGGAGAGATTCATTTGTGCCAACAATGATCAGTGGGACTTTTGGGTTACTCTTCTGCCTAGGAAAACATTTAAAAATTTTTTCACAGTACTGCTACCATGGAACATTCTGCAAAAAAGTATTGTAGTTTTTTTGTTTTCTTTTTTTTTACATGTTTGCCAGTTGTTATTAAGGCTTATCCCCATTTTCTCCAACAAAATTTTTGTGGGATAAATATTGTGTAGGATTTTCTATTGAAGCGCGAATAGTCGCGTTTCACTTGTGAACTACTAAGATAGTGTCCATACGTCGGCAGGTACCTGATTATTGAATTTATTTAGCCAGATCGTATCATATATGAGAGTGAGACTGTTCTGCAGAGGTTATAAACTTTAACATGCCTTTTCTTGTAAAAGTTTCCTAGTTTATGTCCTTTAAACAGTACATGTATTGTAATGTCCTTATCTATAATATTTTGCTCGTTTCGTTTTCTTTTCTCCCTGAGGACTTCAAGTTTAAGAAGATTGTAATCCATTTGACTTGAGGGATATGGGTCCGTTCTCCCTATAAACTCATCTAGTGGTAAGAAAACATTTTGTTAGAATAGATCTTTTACATAGACTGTTTTTTTTTCAATGCATCGCTTAATGTATAAGGGCTGGTTTTTGGTACGTGAGGAATCTGTTGTTAAATAAAGGCTGCGTGTAGAATTTAGGTGTCTCTTGAATTTCATTAAGGGCTACCCATGAATTTATAACTTTTGCCCAAAAGTTATTTTCTACTTCTTTCATTCCTTTTACATGTATATGTTTGGATGAGCCGCGCAGCCTACTGGCTCTAAAGCTTCCATCGCCCTTTGCTTCCATGTCCTCTCTTTGCCCAAGTGTAAAGCCTCGGCCCATTGTAAATAATCTGCTGACTGGACTTCAACAATGTTTAACATGTTCAATCCTCCATCTTTCGTCTCATTACAGACTGTCTTCAGCTACACTTTTTCAAAGGCTTTCCAAATTTTTTAAAAAACTGTGATTTAATTGATAATAATAATAATAGGTATCATTATCGTTCCTCTTGCTTTTGTCATGATTAACCCTTTAAGTCTTCCAAAGAGTATGGTATAAAGAGCCTGTGAGCCTACAATCTTTTGTCAACCTTCGGCTATCATATCTCACATTATAAAAGAAACTTATCATAAAAAAAAAAAAAAAAAAATAACTTTAACTGCGTTATTACTGCAGAGAGGACAGTCGAATATTCAAATTGTGTCTGTGAAATATCCAATGTGAGAAAGACAATCATCAGGCAAATTCATGACGGGATTGAAACTTAGGGCGTTTCTGTGTGTGTGTGGGAGGAGGAGGGTTATTGAAAAAAAATAGAGAAATAAAATTAAGACCAAGAGATAAAACACAGAAGAGGAAGTTGATAAGAAAGTAATGTCTGATTCTATAACATAATAAATAGCAAGATTAGTATTAATGGATTACTCCATAGAGATTTATCAGGACTGTTTCTAATTTTTTTCAGGTGAATTTTAAAAAAATCAATCTCTTTTGGGGAAATCAAAGAAAATTTATTTTGTGCCCCCCCTTGCAAACTAATATGGTTTTGATAGAATTGAAGAATAACGTCATTCAAATACAACAAGGCATAGATTTGACAAATTCACGTGGAAATATTTTTGTTCCGAGAGAAGGTTCTCTACAAGAAATTAATGTGCATAGCAAATGCTGAAAAATCTTTACACCTAAGGTCGAAAAAAATTAGTATGACTTCTGTAACATGTGTCTATTTTATACCCTTAGTATTACATATATTTATAAATATACTGTAGTAGGCCTATGCATAACTCTTTACGTGAAACTGATTAGGCTTAGTAGGCCTACATTATTCTACGATATTTCTGTCTCTGGATTGTAAGTCAAGTTATCACCGTTTCATTTCTGGATTGGGTTGAAAACGAAATTCGAAAATGTTACAGTATAACTATAAACATCAGTTTTATCATATGGATAAAGATATTTATTTGTGGAAACAAGTTGGTTCTTTTTTTAGTGTGTTGTTTGGACTTACGCTGGTACGTGTATACATATGGTATTCTCTATTAAAAGCGGCGAAATGTTTTCCGCTCATCTTTGTGAAAGCTCTTACCGCTATTACTTGTAATTAGATTATTCATTTAGCCCAATGATTCTACCTTAAAATTATGTGTTTTGCTACTTCCATTTCTTCGCTTTTAAAAATCTCGATTCTTCACGACGAAACATAACATTATGATCTCTCCCCTTGTTAAAGTACGATTTCTTTAGACTAGAGCATCCTACTTCTCATGTGAATGCAGTCAAGATCTTTTGTAGCCTCTTTCTAGATTGGTTTTTCTTAATAATTATAAATACAGCTGTAAGAGTTACGGTTTAAGCATGTTCCTCTTTTGTTGCACAAAACGTGTAATAATATAAACACGTGTGTATTTNNNNAAAAAAAAAAAAAAAGATAAATTCATGTATGTATGTTCTTGCTGAATGTCGGTTTCGTTTTTTTATTCACAAGGTGATCTCAGGCTTTCAGTTCCTCCATCAGACCGGAGCACCGGTGGCGGGGCTCGGAACCTGCAGCTATCAGGGCGGACTCGCTAGCCACTGTACCACAGACGCCCCCCTGTTGACTATAATTTTGGGTATGCTTTACTTAACTTGCAGCCTCTTAGCAATGATAGTTTTGAGCAAAATGCATTCTAACTAATACATGTACCATGTTTGTCTCTACACGAGTCTGAAAGTGTTGGAAGTCGCCATTTTTAACATCTTCAAACGTACATGTATTGAAATAACCTGAATTTTTTCCCCTATGATTTGAACTTGAAGCGGTGAAAACTAAAAAAGAGCTCCACGTTAAATCTCTGCCAAAATATGGGCCTTCACTTTATGAAAAAAGCATTTTGAAGAAGAAAAAAACCAACCTAAAATTATACTCTTCTCCTGTGTTTTACGTGACATTTGAACTATTTTTTTAAAGACTGTCCAAAAAATACTGAGCTTCAAAATACTTTTCAAATACATGAATAGTTAAAAGGCTTTCATCAAACTATAGAGCCAAAAATTTCTTTATAATTTTTAACTGGAAAGCCCTTACAAATGGGCTCTTAGTCTTACCATGACTGATCAGATGTCACATTGTGAAGTTTAAAATCACTGACCCAGCCTGAATCTTCCTACTGTGCGAGTGTGAGGTTTGCAATTGGTGAAAAGTAAAAAGAAGTAAATTGATTCTGAGTAAAAAATGAGGTTTTACTGGTGTGAAAAGAGAAACCCATTAAAAAAAGGGTTAAAATCTTAAACTTGTTGCATTATTGCAAAGAGAGGTTTTCCATTTTGTCGTCAGGTAGGCAGGAAAGAATTTTTTTTTTTTCAAATTCTGTATGATCCGCCTCATTTTATTAGGACAGGTGGCTCATTTGGATTGATTTCAAATGTGTAACACAAGACCAAATGTAACCCATTAGGACAATTTCAAAGACAAATTATGATGACAAAATTTGCTTCCCAATTGTATTGCGGGGATCCTAAATTGAACTTACAAACCTGCCACCAATGGCAAGAAAAAAGCCTCAGCTAGCCAGCTGCTGTCAGGCAGGCACTATACCAATAGACAATATGGCGCTAAAAATTCTGAATAATTATATCATGTTATATGTATTTCATACGATTTTATATCTTAAAAGATATAAATCTTCCCTCATATAGTAGACTTGTATAATAATAATCTCAAATGCATAAATGTTGCAAAAAAGAAAAAAAACCAAGCAACCCAATATTTTATGATACAAACTTTATTTAAAAAATGAAAGATAGATCAAACCAAGTAAAATAAAGAATTATTTTGACAGAAAACTTAAAATAGAATTGATATGATGATGATGATGATGAAAACATAGCCATTTAAAAATGATGACGATGAACTAAAGAGCAAGCATGTAGCATTTTTATAGATTTTGTTAATAATATATATATATATATATTGCTTTTTCTTTTCTTTCTTAAAATCTAAATATAATGATAACAAACCATAACTACTAACATGAAACATCTTTTTTGGGTTTAACTTTTAATAATTTTTTTAATTTATTATTATTTTTTTTATTTTACAAACTAAAGAACTCAAACTAATGCATAGATAATGACAATAATGATGATTGATTGATTGATTTTTGGTATACCCAGTCCACCATGAAGCGGTGATCTCAGGGTCTCTGTTCATTCAGTCTCTCTCATGGGCTTCCATCAGATGCTCAAGCAAATTAAAACAAAGATAAAAATCCATTAGTATCCAACAGAACATATGGAATCTGTCGGGGCTGGGGGGCGACTCTTGCCTGGTCACCCACCTGAGTGAAAAAAAAGCCCTACTCTCCCAAATCATGGCTAACACAACAAAAAGGAATACGAAGAGCCGCGCAACTCAAAAAACTGCGCATGGATTTCACGGTTATCGAGCTCAGAACGGCAAACGGATAGAAAATGCTAACCAAAAAGGCGGACCCCGGAAACCTCCTCCGTCTAACTCTGGATCCCTCAGAGTGATGCGGCTCAATGTACAGAGGTGTCTCACACTGCGCCACACGGAATTGCGGACCGTCCTCATTAAAAGGGGCGACCACATAGTACTGGCGCAAGAGACACTCCTCTGGAAGAATAGAGAGTACTCCCTTTCGGGATACGCTTGTTATCGATATCAATATCACCTTTGTTTCGTCCGGACATTGCGTTTATTTCAGCGGATCTCGCCGAGTCCACCACAAGGGAAATACTCGATGACGTCAGCTCCGATCACCTGCCGTCCCTCATTGCCATCAACTTTTGTGCACTGGCGCAATGTCTGGACAAGCACAGATGGAATTTCCGCAAAGCAAACTGGAATGTGTACAGCGACACACTCGACAATCCTCTGAGCAATGTACTACCCGACAGTATATCCATAAAGCGAACTGAATGAAGTACACTGTATTCACTCGAGCGGTGATCCACGCCGTTAGACGCAGAATACCGCGGCGAGTGGTCCACAAGTATTCGCCCATTTGGACGACTGAGTTCGCCCAGGCAGTCGCAAAGCAAAAGCAGGCGAGGCGCGAATACTTAAAGCCCAAAATGACCACGAACCGTAAGCGGTACAACGCTCTCTGCCAAAAGGTAAAGAAGATTGGCCAGGTCGCACGGACGAAAGAATGACGACGTGTTTGCGAGAATCTAAACCCTTCTTCAGATCCGAAAATTGCATGGCAATTTATCCAAAGAGTTAGTGGTAGAGGTAACACAGCCCGCGTGGAGCCTCTCATTGTGAAAGGAAAGGAAATGAGCACTGATCGGAAGGAAGCCGATGCTTTTAACACGCACTTCTGTGGTCAAGTGGCTTCTGTCACATCTTGGAGTCCCTGGCAAAGAGATAGCTGATGGACTAGCAAAAATGAGGGAAGGACCCAGCCACAGCCACGGAAAACCTTAACTCTGGGGTGCAGCACAGTTATGTAATGATAAGCGACCCTTCCAATTTTAGGAAGCTTACAAGGCAAGTGATTACCTGCAATGTCTGCACAGGAGTGATGCGCAAGAGCGAAGCACACACTCTCCGTTGGACCGAGCGCGACAAGGTTAGTCTGCCACCACTGCGTGTCGTCTTTGCGGGGAACGGGAAGGAACAGTTCTGCATGTTTAGATCCAGTGCTGGGAGATGGCAGAGACCGCCCTAGGGGGTGGCCTAACACGCCTGTGAGCGAAATCCTCTGGTGGAGGGACCGAGTTACCATGATTACAGCAGCAAAAATTATGCTGAAGTTCCGAGGATAAAAACGCTCTACTCCCCTTATCATTCTCATGTAAAGCACAACAAAAAGAAAAATTCATTGGTCTCCTCCACCTATCCAACTGAGGAAGGATAGACTTAAGACAGAATCGAATTGAAAATGGCCAAACGGAACAATATTTTTATACTGTTCCACAGAGTCCATGTAGTGTCGCCATCACATCGGATGGATCGTCTTAGTTATAAATGGACCAAATAAGACTCTGGTCTCATCACAGGGTGCCTGGATCAAACAGTTATGGTCAGTGCCAGATGAGCTATGAAGAGCGTCAATAGACGGGAGTGTGTGCGTCTGTGCAACTTACTATGGATCTCGTCTCATCACAGGGTGCCTGGACCAAACAGGCATGTTCAGTGCCGGATGAACTATGGAGAGCGTCAATAGACAGGATTGTGTGCCTATTTGTAACTCAGTATGGATCTGAGTACATGTTTGATTGTGTGTACTGAATCTTACAGCTGTCTCTGAATATCACTATCACGTTGATAAAAATGCATGAGCAATTCTAGAATGAATGAATACATGGCTGTATGTACAATCTCAAGTGTATAATATCACATGGTTTAGTAATAGTTCTTTGGATCAATTGCCATGTTGCAAAAGATCCTTTTTTTTCTTGCTGAACTTGAAAAGTGACACTAGCCACTTTGAACTGTTGCCAGGTCAAGGCAATTGAGCCGTTACTGTAAAGTCTATATAAAGACTCAGACTAGACAGAAAAGTAACAGTGATATAATATATATATATTATCTTATGGAAACAGAATGTGGCCCCTTAAAGGTCCCACAAGGACCACCTCTATCAAAATTACGCAGTTAAACTTCCAAGTTTGCACGACCCTGTGCCCCACCCAGGTCCAGGCATTTCTCAATCGGTGAAAAGTGCAAATGGCAGAGCTGCCAACCTAGAAAAACCAATACTGTAATCTCAAGAGTTAAAACCCATAATCTGGGACTCAAAACTGTAATCCATATATTTCATTACATAATTTGTACTTCTTTCAATGCACATGCATCAAATAATAGGCTACAATTTTTAAGCAAACTGCACAATATAGAACAAAAAAAAAAACATGAGGTAAGAATGTGTCTTGAAATTTATTAGGGGATGCAAAATGAAGCAAGGATCAAAACCACGACTTTTAATACTAATCCAAATTTCTATCACAGAACAGAGATAATGAATGTAGCTTAATACATTTTAGAAAATAGACGATTGAAATTTTTAAAAATTCCTGGGATCTTTGTTTATGTTTGTATTGAAGCACTTGTCAACTTAGTTCACTAGATCTAAACTTGATTCTTGAATGTTTGAGCAAACAAATTGAGTGTTAATTCCTCAAAATAAAATTACCCTACAACATAAAAAAAAGTAAATTGCAATGAAGATGTCCTTGAACTCACATTATGTTATATTCAATTTATGTTTGTTCGAGGGCATTTTTAATTTATTAAGTGACTGATTTTTTTTTATTTTTTAAGTATTAAAACAAATAAATGAGAAAAGGAAATTTGTTCAAACTACACTGTATGACCTATAAAAAATCATCCCCAGGTAGCTGCAAAACTAAGTCCTCTCCATAATAATTAGATCAAGGCTTTAGATTTAATGTATTGGCAGGCGCCTTATTTTTTGTTTCTTTTAGTCCTGATTGGTGTTACTTGAGTGAATGTCTTCTTGATGATTGAGATTTGCAGTCAATACATTTCTGCTTGAGCAAACTGGTACTGTGATAGAGCATTACAATTAACTCTACATATTTTGATCTATTCCAAGCACGGGTGTAAATCTATAAGTAGATCTAAGTCTAGCTCAAATACAGACTCTTCACAGATAAACGTATTTGGCCAAAGTATATCTAATTCCAGATTAGAGTCTAAAAACTTATGGACATATAGATTGTCAGAAGAGGTGTTAATCTCAAGAATTCCATAAATCTTCAAGATATCATTGCCGTATTTAGGCTAGTGAGAAATAGAGAAAAAGTTCTGGCCCATCGCCTCAGTGAAAACACATTAAACATTCCTGCTTTAAAAATCACTAGGCCTATTTGAAGTACATAAGCATTTTTATTGTCCCATGTACCAGTATTAGTATTACTGACATCATAATAAGTAAAGTGGATTACTGGTAATGGTGAATTTTAAGTGCCAAGTGAGGAAGAGAGCTACGAGAAAAGAAAGTAAGCATTGAATACAATGATTGAAAGCAGACGATTCTTCAAAACTATATCGAATATGGAACACAAGTAAATATAATTAGTCTAGTGCAAACGAAAGTAAATCAGTCTAAATTCATCTTATGCAAAGCAAGAAAAATCATAATTTTGACCTCAAAAACGTAATGTGTAATTTTGGCTCAATAAATTACGTTTTCTCTTAATGGTTGGCAGCTATGATGTGGCGCAGAAGACGCTCTTTGGAAAGGATAAGGAATACTCCCTTCCAGGTTATGAGGTATTCCCATGCTACCGTCATACAAGGAAAAAGGTGCACCATGGCATCGCAACGATTGTAAGAAAAGACATGCCAGCAAAAGTCAATAACATCCACACTTTGAGTGGTACTGATACCCAATCAGTGGACTTTGGTGGAATGAATGGCATCGGCAAGAAATATCAGGTCTACAATTGATACCAACCGGCAAGCGACAAGAGAGTTTCAATAGAATCGGGTAAAACCGATTTAATATTCCAGCAGGCAATGTCAATGCGCATCAGACTGTCGACCTGACCGGCAACCCAAATTTGACCTTCTTGATTCCAGAATTAGATGTTGCACTAGCAAAAGGGAGAGTGCCCATCCACCCGGCGCCCCTAGACAAGGTGCGGACAATGAGATGAAGAAGAGGCAAGTCCACGTGCAGCTCGACGCGGCATGCGCAAGGTGGAATAAATTGGGCTCGAAGTGTGCAAAAGTGAGCTTCCCCTCACTGAGAACAAGTTTGGTGTCGCAAGGTAACGTTTTGAAAGAAGCCAGCCAAACCCCGAGTGGAGACCGACGGCACAACTGGCCACTGCAAAGTTAATAATCGATCGGGCTGGGGCTCCACCCCCACGACGGGGTCTTAAAGTGTCAGTGGTCGTTCCCAGGGCTAGGGGGCCTACCCTTGGGTTGGTCAATTACAATCTAAAAAAACGCCCTTCTTACCCAAACAACCATGACAAACACAAAAAAGAAAGTAAACGTTAGGCTCCTCAACCCACACCTTGAGGAAGGACGGCTATAGACGACGACGAACTGGAACGAAAAATTAGACACATCTCATGGAAGCAAGAGGCGGCTCCCCAAAGATCCCAAAAGGACAAGCTCTCTCAATATTATTCAGATAAATGTCTAAGTTTGCAAGACCCTGCGCCACACACAGGTCCGGAAACTACTCAATCGATGAGAAGTGCAGGTGATACTGGCTCAGGAGACGCTCCTTGGAAAAGATAAGGAATACTCCCTCCCAGGTTACGAGGCTTTCCGGTGCGATTGTCACACGAAGAAAAAGGCGTGCTGCGGCACTGCCACATTCATAAGGAAGGATGTGCGGGCGAAAGTCACAAACATGCACAATTTGAGTGGTTCCGACACCCAATTAGTAGAGATATGGTGGATGGGCAAAAAATATCAGATCTACAACTGGTACCAGCCTCCCAGCGACAAAAGAGTTTCACTGGACTTAGGCAAAAGCGATGTAATATTCAGGCGTACCATAATAAGAGCCAGAGCAAAGCAGCACCCGATGAGAGCAAAGTGGACTCTATCATAGAGGCAGACTCATTTACTGAGGTAAAAAGCAGATAACCCTTTGAGGAGAAGTTGTTGGAGAGGCGGTGCTGTTAGCAGACTACCTGCAGAGGACAGAGGGGGTGTAGACTGTGATCAAGTGGCTTCTGTCACATCTTGGAGTCCCTGGCAATGAGATAGCTGATGGACTAGCAAAAATGAGGGAAGGACACAGCCACAGCCACGGAAAACCTAACTCTGGGGTGCGGCACAGTTATCTAAAATAATAATTTTTTTTTCAGTCAAGACCATGGAACACACATATGACTTTCATGTTGCCTGTTTGAACAAACTGTGTCGGACTTGTGGTGAAAGGAGCACTAAAGCAAAGACAATTAAATTTGTTGTCATAATTTCAAATCCGACCTTCTCACTTTCTACCAAGTTAATATTGACAGTGACTCTCTTGATAAACATTCACAAACTGGATGCTACAAATGTGTTCAACGCATTTATGCGTTAAAAAAAAAAATTGTGCCTGTTACATTTGAAAATTAGTGAAAAGTGCCAGAGACACTGATGTGCTTTGGACCTCATATAATGCACACCTCAACATTCAAGACTGCCCTGTTTGCGAAAAATTTCAAAAACAAACACTTGGATGTATCAAACTTTTTACCACAACCAGAAGATGAGGAATATTCAGTGTACCAGAACATACTAGACCTATCGAACAAAGCGAGCAGGCAGGCCCATCAAGCATTCTCGAGGACTGTAATTATCTGCCTCCTGCGACAGCCGCAAACTGCCTAAACGTTGTATCACAACAAACACCTAGACAAGGAATGTCAATGACCGACACTTTCACAGATTCAATCGCAGATACAGATCCTCCCATAAATCTAAGTCCACTCTCACACACACACATCTATGATCACAAACACACCCACATCCAGTATACCTCGAGCAATCTCAACACCAAAATCAAACAAAACGGGCAAAATATTAATAGACAGTTCAACATCACCGATGTTTAAACAAACAATAACAGTAGAGTCAATTTTGAAACAGTCAGTAACAGAACCTTTATCACAACGTGAGGAAGAATTAGCTACACACATCACCAGAAGAAATGAAAAAGGAAAGATTAAATTTAAAAAAAGAGGACAGCCACTAACATTTCATAGGGTTTCTGTCCACCAAAAATCATCCAATGTAGCCAGTTCACCAACCAGAAAACGTAGATCTACCATAATAACTAGGGTTAGGAAAACAATGTCACGTGTGCATAGAAGTGATTTAGAGATGCAACATGCTTCAGATTTTAAAAGACGATCTCATGGAGTTAGGCAAAACATTTTACACAAGAGCGGGACAAAAGAAAGGGTAGTGATAGATGCAAAGTTTGCTTTAGCCATGAAGGAAACTATGGGTCCGACATGGCATCAATATAGAGAAAGAAGAAGGTTATGGAAGAAGGTAGGCGTTTGTATCCCTGGCGAGTACAAAGAGAGAGAGATTTTTACGAAAGAGATAGGTGATACTGTAAAATTAGAGACAATTACCCCTGTACCAGGTACTAGTTCAAAGGAAGAACCTGTTGCACTTGTTTCCAATCTGAACAAGTTCGTAATGGATCTTCTTGAAAAGTACGATGGGGAGCAAAAATTAACGTGGCACAATGGTGGCATTCCTGAAATTCAGATATGGGTGAAAATTGTGGGGGAAAATGGAAGTAGGTGCTCCAAGTTGCCCGCTTCGCGCAGTTGAAAACGGCCGTGTGTGCCCAAGTGTACCCAATATTAATGATTTTCAATGGTCTCTAACTTTTGAACAGTTTTATCAAATTAAATAAAATTTATATCTTTAAACTAATCATTTCTTCGTCTTTTAGCTGTATCAAAAAAGTCTACCAGATTGGATTAAAACAGTTTTAATCCTGCATGCAAATAAGAACCATTTCCTACTTTTAGTGAGCAATCTTGATACTGCGGGCGGCGAGCGAGATCGCATTTTCTGTGATACACTTCACTCAAAACTCTACCGCCGGACTCAGATTTATCTTTTCGCACCACGGTTTTCAGCTTAAAAGAGGGGAGATCACTAGCTTTGATTTGATACCACTTTCAACGAGGTGAAAGCCGGCAAATTTGGCAAGTGAAACTTTCATCCCAAAATTATATAGTTTCCTCAATTTAAAATAGGACGAAAGGAGCGCCATTGGAAAGGTGATTTTTTTAAAGCTTTTTAAAGGGTTTTTAAAAAAAAGGAAAATTTTTTACTGGTGCGGCGGTTAGTGTTTCTTTAGACCCAACATCGTCAATTCAGAGTAGTGAAAGAACAGGCCTGTTGGCGTTGATCGGCCATGGCTGACCCGGCTGTCTCAGAACTTAGCGGGCCGCCCCCTTGCGCAGCCGATCCTGCGACGAAAAAGGAAGATTAGGGACAATTCTAATCTAAAACCTTTAATAGGTGAGTTTTTGCTCTCATCCTTGTGACTTATGAAATATACACTTGTAAGCTAAAAGAATTGAGAATTTGAAACAATTACATGACTAACGTCTCAAAACAGTGACCCGTGGCTCAGTGCTTCACATTGACAACCAATGCCTTAGTAACCACTTTTGTCGGTGTCTTTCCCCAAAAGTCGGATGAAAACAATATTGATTGAAGCTCTAGTACAAACGCTATATGATTCAATGAGCATGTCGGACTCTTGCTCTGATAATAAATGTAAACAAAGTACCCGTAGAAGTAGAGTTTCGGGAAGGACTTTAATATAGTTGACAGTTTTTGACGAAATGAATAGCTTGTCTAATATCTAGATTTAGATTAGATCTAGATCTAATCTATCTAAATCTGGAATTCTCGATTCTATTTTTAGTTTAAGCTTCAGCTAATGTAATCTAGAATCTAGATCTAGACGTAGATCTAGATCTAGACGTTCTATGTAACTTTTATCAGGCACAGTAGTCGGTAGATTCTAGACAACCAAAAAAAAAAATAAAATAAAATAAATAAATAAGAAATAAAAATAAAAAAAAAAAAATTTCAGTGCAAAAGGAAAACAATCTAGATTCTACAGGATGAACTAAAAAAAAAGGTGGCCGAAGTAAAGCTGTGGGCGAGGTTCCAAGGCTGTGATTAGTCATAAATGAATAAATTATCCTAAGTATAGGCTATGCTTAATTTTATTCAGGAACAAAAGCCAGAGCAGTAGCTTAAATTTATTATTATTAAATTATTGATATGATGCTATACTATAGTATAAAGGTGTGTGGGTCTTTCTTGCATTGCAGCACTAGCAGCCATCGTAGTACCTAGATAAATCTTTAGGCCTACAAACCAATAATGATGAAACCATTACATGTTTTATCCCATTCCATAATTACAACACTAGATCTCAATCTAACCAAATAATGATGCTTTGAAAAAAAAAAGCTTTTACTAATAATATGATACTAATAAAAGGCTCAATACTTTTTTAATTTACAGATGATGAGATCTTCACAGCCCTTAAATCACATTTTTTGGGCTCAAGGCAAAGGGTGCAGACCAGCAATCCCTGATATAGATGCCCCATCTTACAGAACACTTGCACAGCATCATTTCCTGAAAGTTGATGGGAGAGCAACCTGGGAGACAGTATGTTCTATGTTTGCAATTTTTATTTTTATTTGTGCAGCTTTGCCTGCAATGCCTCAAGGTATTTTTTTTTTTATTTGAGCCTATTTTCTTCAAGAACATGGATACCTGTACCAGTACATGTTTCTTTTTTTCTGGTTTTTTTTTTTTTTTTCACGAGAAATCAGTGTTGTAAAGGGCCTAGCAACAAGGTGATACAGACCTGAAAAAAATATTCTTCATAATTCTGAATATCATTTTTATCATGACTTGAGTTCATATTGTGCTTCTACCGTCTATGACCTTATCTTCACAGTATCCCACGTAATTCTTTAAAATGTTAAGAGAAATTTCCTTGATCCACAAGTAATGTCCATGTATACTGATATGGTGCCTATTATATTTTTTTTTTTACTTTTACCAGGTGACAGCCTGGTACCACAAACTGTTTCCTGATTCTGTAGTCACTAAAGGTCAACTCGAGCATAAGGTTCTCAGGACCGTGATGGCACTGCAAGAAAAGCTAGCTGACAACGACAAGGAAGCTGCACTAACATATTTAGAAACTAGGTTAGATGCTAATTTCTATGAAATTCCAAAAGCTCTCTCAGCCATTGGTTTAAGCTGTAAACTTTATTAAATTTTGATCATGAAGAAATTGTTGTGCCAGAGAACTTTGTTCTATCTAAAGAAATTGTTCATTCACTAAAACTATTCAGATACCATGAACATCAAACTAAACCTTTTCTTTGTAGATGGCTTAAGAAATTACTATCTAGTGGGCCAACCAGTTATCTTAATGTGAGCTATAATATAAATTGGGTAAGATTGTTAAATCTATTAAGACATTCAAAAAAAAACAAAGCAGTTGATTTACTTAATACTTTCCTTTCTAAACCTTTCTTTGACTTTGAGTCTGTAGAGACTCCCCAGGCTAAACCTGTAGATTGCGTCCATAAAATACAGCTCTAACAACTTCAAGCAACCAATCGCAAACTATTGATGTGTCTAGAAGATAAGGAAAGCCTTATAAACAACATGACCCTCCAACTTCAAGCCTTAAGGAGAAGAGAGAGAATCTTTACGAGAGGAAGCAGCAGTTTTGATAGAGAACAATGGCAAAACACAGGCTACTTTGAAAGAAAAGGAGAGTCTCAAAGTCAGGAATCAACAACTGGGGGAGGAGTTAAACACAGTAAGAAAATCTAAATGTTACAGAAGGAATTTTCTCCTAAGTAAGCAACTGAAGGACACTAAAGAAAAGAATGAACAACTGCAAAAAAAGATCGTGCAAATAACTAGTGAGACTAACAGGCTCAAAAAGGAGTTACTAGAAGAGAGAGATGCAAAATCAAGGCTTGATGAAGTAGAAAGAGATTTAATATCTATAAAAAAACGACTTAAGAGTGAACAAACAGTGAAGTCTAAGTACAAAAGAGATTTGAAAAAAGAGCAAGCGCGGGTGGCCTATCTGCTCGACAAAGTGGAAGAAGGAAAAGTCCAACTGAAAACACCTGGGTAAAACAAATATTCGGACAATGTGCGATTAATGTATATGGCTCTGCAGGGAGAAACAAACGTAGCAGCACAAAATGTGAAGAAAGTTGTACAAATAGTTGCTAAAAACATGTTCAATTTCAATTTGTCTAACGCAGATTTACCAGCATCATCATCTGCACTTAACTTCATGAGTGAGGCCCATGTGATATCTCAACAGCAAATTGCTGGAACACTCTTGTCCTCTAATCACTTTACATATGCTTCTGACAAGACAAGCAGACAGAAGAGACATAACAAAAGTATATACACTTGGATAATGGGGAAAGTCCTATTTCTTGCCTTCAATGAAATCGCCTGTGATGACTCTCAAACACTACTGGAAACAACTTAGAAGAAGCATTAAAAAATCTGGCTGCCGGGTGTTGTTCAGACCAGCCATGTTCTGAAGCAGACATCTTCAAGGAGTTTATAAAAAAGCTTGCATGTTTGATATCAGATAGAGCAGCTGTCATGAAGTGGCGGACCTGCCAAAATATCTAGGCGTATCGCTCGACCCACGGCTGAACCTCACTAAGCATGTCAAGAACGTAGCCTCGAACGTACGTGAGCAATTAGGTATAGTACAAAAAGTCGCAGGAACATCGTGGGGGGCCAAGCCCCTCACATTGCGAACCCTATATACAAGTTTTGTGCGCCCCGTCCTGGAATACGCCAACCCAATCCTAAACCTGGTAAGCCACAAGTCGCTTGAAACGCTCGACAAAGTGCAGAACGCCGCGCTCAGGCTTATTACTGGGGGACTACAGAGCACCCCTATCTCGGTTCTTGAGGCTGCCACAGGATGCGAGCCGCTCGGACTCAGACGCGAGGTACAGACAGTTAAAACGCTAGAGGAATATCTCCGCATGGAGGCAGGAAGTACGTTGAAGGGGACGGCAGAAAACTATAACGCGCAGAAAAGACGACTACAGAAAGAGTCCGTCCTCAGCACAGCATATAAATATGCACCAAAATTCAGTCTATCTTCCAATCGAGCCCCCCTACCAACACCATGCTGGGCACCAGAAAAAGCCCCAGTGCCGCCCGAGATCCGAGCGGACATAGGATGGTTAGGTACGAAGTCAGATGCTACACCATCAGCACTGAAAGCATTCGCATTAGAAAAGGTATCGAGTCTCGATAGTAGCTACGCCATCCGCTACATGGACGGCTCAGCAGAAAATGGAATCGGCAAAGGAGGATACAGTGTCTTATACCAGTGGCCCGACGGAACGACAACCAGGGAAGCCGGCAGCGTAGGTAGTATATGTTGCAGTTATGATTGCGAATACAAAGCTCTCCTCAAGTGTTTAAAGGGAACGATCAGGAGGCATAGGGAAGTTGGCCCGCTCCCGGGCGTGGCCATACTGACCGATTGCCAGGCTCTGTTGCATAATTTGAAAAGGGCAGGATCCGCAGAAGTCGGGGAGGCCATGTGCCTCATAGACGAGTTACAAAGGCTTGAAAAAGTACGGCTCGAAGTGTACAAAAGTGAGCTTCTCCCCACTGAGAGCAAGTTTGGCGATGCAAAGTGACGATTCAGAAAGAAGCCAACCAAACCTAAAACGGTATCCAATGACACAACGGATCACCGCAAAGGAATGGATCTCTGGCATACGGTCAATAATGGGCATTATTGACCAGTGGCAAGGTGGGTCTATCGACGCCACAAGGTGTGCTCCCGCGTACACCAGACCTGTCCGTTAACAATCGATGGGGCTCGGGCCCCACCCCACGACGGGGCTCTAAAGTGTCAGTGGTCGCTCCCGGGGCTAGGAGGCCCGCCCTCGGGTGGGTCGACTACGAGCAGAAAACAGCCCTACTCCCCCAAATCGCATGAAAATCACAAATAAAGAAAGCAAACGTTGGGCCCCTCAACCCACACATATGAGGACGGACAGATTAAGACGGAAACGGACTGGAACGGAAAAATTGGAAATGTCTAATGGAAGAAGAAGACGGCTCCCCAAACGTCCCCAGAGGACAAGCTCGCTCAATATTATGCAGATCAATGTCCAAGGCTGTAAGACCCTGCGCCACACCCAGGTCCGGAAACTCCTGAGTAAACGAGATATACATGTGGTGCTGGCGCAGGAGACCCTCCTTGGAAAGGATAAGGAATACACCCTCCCAGGTTATGAGGTTTTCCGGTGCGACTGCCACACGAGGGGAAAGGCGTGCCGCGGCATCGCCACTTTCATAAGAAAGGACATGAGGGCGAAAGTCACGAATAACCACAATCCGAGTGGTTCCGATACCCAATCAGTGGAAGTATGGTGGATGGGCAAAAAATATCAGATCTACAACTGGT
>BLXT01008438.1:62380-72588 GCA_019648995.1 Plakobranchus ocellatus
CCCCCCCCCCCCCCCCAACAAAAGTTCATGTCGTTAATAATTTTGTTTTCATTACTATTTTCTATTTTGGATTGTTGTGCCTGTTTTTTTTTCTTTTCTTTCTTTTCAGATATTCACTGTTGTGTCTTTTTGCTTCAGGCAATGAAAAAAAAAAGAAAACGATTTTTCACATATATGTGAAAGACTATAAGAGCAAATGATACACATTTGGGGACATTGAACAAAAAGTTTTTGGAATGATTTGAAAAAAAAAAACAAACAAACAACAAACAAACCTTGAGCACAGATTATATCGATCTTTATATGAAAAATAAAAAGATTAATTTCAATTTACTGAAAGACCCTTTACGTCAGCAACTTACCTTGTTAATCTATCCTCCAAATCTCTTATTTGAATTAGAAAAAATTCTTTTGTTTCCTCATCGACCTTTGGAGCTTGCGATGGTGGTGTTTGTTTTTTCCCTGCCCCTTTCTTACCACCTTTTCCTTTACCACTCTTCTTTCTCTTGGGAGGCATTTTCCTTTATTATACACTTTAAAAGTTTCGATAACACAATTGATAATGCACTATAACTTATCTTGAAGAATAAAACAAAGATTGTATTTCTTCAAAGGCGTTTCACCCGTGACAGCTTCCAGAGAAGATGGTTTGGCTCAAAGTTAGACCTAGTCAGCCATATTGTTTTCATTCGACCTGGGACATCCCTTGGCAACACAGCAAGAGACATTACTCGTCTTCGTATTCTTTGCAATGCGGCTCCTGTTTAAATACTTCTTGCTGATTAGTTAGGCATATTTTAAGAAATTTGAGTGAAAGATATTTTAAATATTTTCTGAACCTTCTTAAAGAAAAAGGTATCACATATTTACGAAACCACTGTCCGTAATAGCATTTTATCGGAGATGGTCAAATAAATAATTTATAGTGATCTAGAAGGCACAATTATATTGTATTGGTCCACCTTTTTTTAACGTATAGTAGAGAATCACTTTTGAAACTTTCATTTTAAACAAGAATTCTTTTTGTGTCAGCATTTTTAAAATATATTGCACTTCAGTATACTCGCTTAAATTTAGCATTGATCGTCAACACTTGTACTCGTAACGTGTGGCTGTAGAATATTTCTAATATTTTAAATACTGAAATCTTCATTTTTCTCTAATTTTTAGAGATATCTTGAGCGGAAATCTAAATTACTGTAAAGTTAAAAAAAAAAACATTTGATGCTCTTGCATATCACATATGTTAGCAACGACAAATTCAATACCAAAGTTAGTTTAGACCTCCGGTTATATGTAACTAATGTCTCTATGCCTAAAACGCCGTCTAATGGCAGTGATCTATCTAAGAAATATTAATTCACAGGTCTGCTTTTTGTAACTTCGTAAGATTGCACGCTCAATTGCCAAACTTTTAAATCGACGGTAATGCTGCTGCAGCTGTTGCAACTGCTGCTGCTGCTGCTGCTACTACTACTAGTACTGCTAATTTTTTTTTTACATTTTTTCCCTTCACTACCTTTAAGTTTTGCTATTGTGTGACTTACACCTATTGTAGTAATTATTCATTTTCAGCATTATGAAGTGGGTTAAAATATTTCTAATTTAGAATAACAAAGATATTGATAATAATGTGAGATGGCGTTAAATGCTTCATTTTCACTCAACTTCTCCGATGTAATCAGTAAAAATACACTGGATTTGCCAAGCGTTTAAAAACTTAATCAGAGGTCGGATTCGATATAAATCTTTACCGATACAGTCCAATTTTGTGTCAACAAGTTAGGACCATCCCAACAACGACATACCAGGCCCAACAAGTCGGAAATGTAAATTTTGATGTTGTTGTTGCTGTATGTTCTTTCTTTAAAGGTAGAGCTATTTTAAATATAGACTGTAAAAAAAAATCAAACGTGTTCAACAAATATCTGGTTCATAGTCTTTAAAGCTAAATGTTAAGTCTAGATATCTAAAGCAGCCTAGATACCGGTAGCGCTGGAATATGCGAAGATGATTTTGTATAGACACTAAAGTTCAAGCCTTAGAATGTTAGATCTAGATCTAGATCTAGATGCTCAAGCACCAGTATCATTCATTGACGAGGGATATGTACCTTAACACTAACTCTTAATTTCATCCAGATCTAGATCAAGATCTCGAATAAAAAAACCAAATTAAACATAGTTTGGTGTTGCATTGTCTTGCAATTTGCCTCATAATGTCATATTGTTTACCAACGTTTGGAATATTAGGCTAAGAATTACTCAAGTAGATCTCAGGCTCAGGAGATCTGTACATGGGGAAAACGGTGATTTGTATTGGGAGAGGAGAGAGGATTTCCACAATGAGAAATTTCTTTCCAATATTAGTTGTAATTCTTCCAATACTTGCATTAATTTCACGAAATAACCAATAAAGGTGGATACAGAAATTATCTTTAAAATATTTTTCAGTTTCAGCTGAGTGATAGATATATCCTCTAGCCTTCTAAATAAAACATTCTTTATTTACATACTTGGAGGTTTCCTAATGTGAAATTCTTATATGAGGATCTTTAAGATTGGACAAGATGTAGGCTATGTTTGTATCCTTGCATTTATTTTTAAGTAATAATATCTGATGCATCGCACATAAGTCTAATTGAGCATCAACCATTTTGTGTTCATGGAAAGGCCTAATTTGTAAAAGAGGATTTTTTTTTTGCTGTCACACCCATTTGGGTTCCGGTATTGAAGATATGCTATTCAGTTTTATGCAATACAATTATTATGCATTAATTTACATTTAAAAATAACACATGTAGACTCATCTACAGACATAAAAACTGCAAGAATAACATCAATCCAAAGAGATGTGTAAGTTTTAAAGAAAAAAAAAAGAATGTTTGAACAATTGAACTTGAACACAAAACTAATTTTAAAAACAAGTTGAAATGGCTGACTTAAAAGAAAAAAATTGTTCTACCTTATTTCCTCTCATTCAGAAGATTTGAGGGACAGAATTGGGTTAGTTGTTTGTTTGGAAGGGTTATATCTTGATAATTATGATAGTGATTACAGATCTAATGTAAATTTGATTGATTTTGGATCAGGTAGTAAATTACATAACACTGCAAGGATTCAGGATGCTGTTAAAAAAACAAAATCCAGTTGTATCTTTTTCTACAGGCAATTTGAGAGATTTTGTTTCTTACCAGTATATATCACTGCTGAGCAAAGCAGGCTCACCCTTTTTTTTATCTTCCAAAACCTTTTCTGTGCAGCAGGAATGTCTTTACCCAAAGCTTTGTCCCTGTTAGAAAAAATGCAGAGTCAATGTTGTCAATGAGACAGCATTTGTAAACCTTTTTCCATAAAAAATGTCTGTTGATCAATTTAATGTTTTTATGTAAAAGTTGAAATAACTTCTTGCTGTCTTAATTTTTAATGATTTATTAATGTATTAATCAGACTCACATCTAAAATAATCAATTATTCTAATAACTTGAAATTTGACACCTCAAACTCAAAAGGTTTCTTTCACCATTTATTATATTTGTATCAAAGATCTAGTGAAGATCTTGTGTATCTATCCTTCAATATTGTTAATATTTTTTTTCCTTGTCTCTCCCTGTGGCATTGGTCAGTAAAGGATGATAATTGTGTTTGACATGATTCTCTTTTATTGTAATTGACTTTTAAATACAGTTATCTACCCTGATATCTTGATTGTTTGTCTACATTGTTCTCTCTGCTATAGAGTGAAAATTCTCTGAAGGATCTATATAGATATTATCTGAGTTTATTTTTCTCAAGTCTGGGTCTTTTTACAGCAACTTTCTTGTAAAACATTTATTGAAGATGGACCAAGTTGATCTTAGTTGTCAGGCATATATTTGCAAATCATCAGAGTATTCAAGACACAAAAGTGGATGGCAACACAGATCCATCTACTAAAGACAGTCTATTTAACTAGGACACACTCTTGTCATGAAATGCCACAGAGAACTTTGTTGAATGGGAGACTGAAGAGGCAGATGTAGAAATGGGATAACATATATATAGTAAATAGTAGGAATTTTGTGCTGATGATGAGCAGTTTCTGAAATGACCAGGATTTTAATTCATGTTTAGAGGAATGAGTGGCAAAAGATTACTTGCATGTAGCAGGTGTTGCACATGATTAAGGAAAAGATATCTAGTGCAGTAGTGATTTTGATTTTCAGTGTTTTAGAAACATAATTTTTTTTAATGCTTAGGGAAATTTCATCATTAATATTATAATTGAAGACCAGGCACCACCTTAATATTGATGTAGGTGCCCGTTTTTAATATTACCTTGCGAACACTGGAATATCAATGGATTCCTCGATAAGATTTAATTCTATTTCAGTGTCAGGCAATGGCATGGCATGTTCGATTTTAAATTTGTCCTAGTCAGCGATGGATTCTCGAGCTCCGTCTTTTCTACTTTTTGCTGGTAAGATGGTTTTTTCCACCTTCTGTGCTGAGAGACGCTTGCAGAAACTAGAGAGCAAACAAGAAGCTTTTTGACTGGCACCATCAACTTCAGTAGAAGTTTAAAGAGAACAAAGAGAGCTTCAATATTGTGCTGTCAAATCAATATGCCTGAATGTAATGCTGAGAGAAAATTTATTTCTCAGATACATTTACAAGTACTGCTATTTTTCCACCGATTTTCATGCTGTAGTATCATTTGAGCTTTCTTCTGTGGAAATTTTAGTAAGGATTTTTCTCAAGTGTTTTTGATTCAGTGTTGAAACTTGTCTGAATATATTCTTCACTGTGTGTTTCTCATTTGCAAAGCCTGCTTCTTTTTTTAAATTTTTTTTTTTATGAAGTTTGTTTTTGGTATTGCGGGAATTACTGAAATGCAGGTGAAACATCACAATGTATGTGCTGTGTCATTCTGCTTTTGAAGTAAGCTTGAGTTGGCATTTGTGTTTCTATGGACCATAATATTGGATGAGTGTTGAAATACACAACTGTCTTGGTACACTTTTTTTTGTGCAAAATTTTATTTTTGAATTGCTAAATTTGTGAATCTAGATGTGAGCTATGCTGTGTCAATGTTAAAAAACATAGACTCAAATAGATTTGGCCATTATCTTTTTTGTTCTTACCATACTTTTTTCAAGGCTGCAAATGGGTGCAAGTTAATCAAGATTAATGGTCATCAATGGATGCTTGAGTTGTAATTGCTTGTAAGTAGCAGTTTTCAAGAAACAAGCATTTCACTTTATTTTTTTGCTTTTGTTGGTAGTGTTTTCTTCTTTTTTTCTTTTCATATATTTTAGTAGCACTAGGACATCTCAGCACAGTACTGTGTCACAAAGTGCCCATCTATTCTAGTGAAGATTGCTTTTCAAACATTTCTGTTTATTACTGGAACATAGAATCCCAATTTTATATTTTATTGGTATAAAAAGTTCTATAATTAGGCCGCCAATACATACAGCACAACACAGTTTTTTTCTTTTATTACTGTCTGAGTTTGTTTTCGTTGCTAAGTGGAGGAGAGCTTTCCAGACTGTATTTAGTTGCACTCATGTCTGTGTATATCTATGTATAGCTATTTTGTGGCACAACGCTTCATTCTGTAACGACATTAGATGCATAATTTAGACACTTTTTTTTAGACAGGAGCGACTACAGTTTTTAGGCCATATTTGCCGACACGAGGGTTTAGAACATATAGCAATCAGTGGAAAGATTGAATGCAAATGCTGTAGAGGTAGACAGAGAATAACTTATTGAAAGTCTCAAGTCATGGGCAATAGGCAAGGGTAGCAATAACAACTTTATAAGGTTAACTGAGACTAGGTTTGAGTGGAGGAACATGATCGCCAATGTCTGTTCCAGACAAGGTACCGGATGTATGAGGGGAAGAATCAGTGGAGCATGTTTGGAAATTGGAATAAAGAAATTTGTGTACCAAAGTTGTTTTTACATTGTCAGTAAATTTGAATTGTAATATGATGAAAACAAGACAAGTGTGATGTATACCAAAACAGGCGATGATTAAAAACATCAAAAAAGTTTATAAGAGTGGGATCTGGAGTTAACTAGACCAAAAGCTTTGCAAAAAAATTCAACAATCTTGCCTAAGTTTTGCATATGGACTATTGCTAGTTTTTTTTTAATTGTCTTTGAATGACTTGAGATAAGGGCTAATGGCCCCAATGTTGCATACGTTTTCCGCGTTGCATTTTTTTTTAGAAAATATGTTCTTAAGTTTCCTTCCTCCTTCTTTCAACAGCTTTTTAAAAGAAGCCCAAAAGCTCACAATTTAACACATCTGTAATGTACATTGAGTTTTCAGCTTTACAAATGTCACATATATGGAGTTTCAGGCTGTGCCAAAGGTTTTTTTTTACTGGAAAACAAACACTATTGACTCATTTTGATTGCCTTCAGGACAACTGTTTTGTCATTTTTTCTTTACTTTTTTGTTGGCATTTCAAATTGTGACACTTTTTATTAGAAAGTTATTACCGGCTAATTTATTTTAAGAGTAAAGAGTAAAAAAAAAATCGCCAGATAGCTATGAAGATAGACGCAGACTGGGTTTTATCTGCAATTGCCCAACATGGCCATAATAGAAATGAATCTGGGGTTTGAAAAAAAATCCTTATTTGTAGATTTCCAAGGAACAAAAAATTGTTATGCATAGCTCTCATATTATTTGGACTGTTAAAAGCCGAGGAATCCTACTCACATTCTACATGTGAATGTAAAATGTTTTCTAGGGCAACGAATATGTCTGTTGTATGGTGTACTTTCGCTTTTGCCTTTATATTATTATTTGAATGGTAAATTGTGTTATAAGGAATGCATATATATATAGATAGTATACATCTCAATTACTGTTCTATTTCTGTTGAGACAAGTCTAATGAAGTGAGTTGTTGCATTTTGAACATTTCAAGACATTGATGTAGTTTCTGACATATTTGGACTGGTCTTGAGATGTTTAGTATTAAGCTTTTCAATGTTGAAGACTGAATCGATGAATTGGAAATCTGAGCCAAGATAGTGCGGGTGAAATTTTTTTTTTTTTTATATGAAGTGAAAAGAAGGAAAAAAAAGCAAAAGTAAAATTGTTTATTCTCTCCTCTGGCTTAACTCACTGGCTACTTTACCCACAACGTTTGTAGGAAAATTTTGTGGACGGCAAAATACCAATCCCGCAACTCCTGGGGGTTCCGATTTCCAAATTTTTTCCCATGTACATATTGCAACAGTTGCGGTATAAGTTACAACGTTTGTTAGCTTAGCCATTTAGCTTTCAAGTGATACAGGCGAAGTTTGTTTGGGATGATAAGTATGAGCAGGAGAGCAATTTTACGACACCTCTAGCAGCTACAAGTTTCCTACTGATTTCTAGATGGAGTCTCGTATATTTAGATATTGATAGCATCGTGGGAAATGTATAAGATCCACCTTATGAGCCCCCAAAGCGTAAAAAGGCCAAGTCTAGTCTCCACAAAAGTACAGGGAAAGGAAAAGGTAGGGGCAAATCGAGCCTCACTATGGATAGGTCTAGATCTAAACCCCAGCCTCAAGTTGGATCTAGATCTAAATCAATATCTAGATCTACAAAATCAACCAAATGATATTGACTCAAAATTTTTTTTGTAATTTAATGTTTATTATCTTGAAAAAGTATGGTACATGTTTCATAGATATATCTGTACTAACAAATGCACAGTGATTTTTTGAAAATGCCCCCGAAATGTGTGGTACACAGGGAATTATTAGGAAAAAAAAAGTCTGTTAGTGATCTGGCTTAATATGATTGGCCTCAAGGCGTTGATTGATTTTTTTTTTAACGAATCATTTGATTTGAGTGTTATTGGGTTGTTGTGTCTTCTACAAGCTTTTCGAGTATGTTTTTCAAAAGAATAGTTGGGCTTGTCTATGCCTGTTCAATAGCTTATCATTAAATTTTATTTTGTGTATCTTCACATTGTGAGGTTTTGTGCAATAGATGGGTTACTTTTTTTTTGCTTTTATTTTCCAGCACACGATCGTTCTCAGCATTTCCAGATGAACCACATACCGCAGCCGTACGCAGAGTCAGTCTATGCAATCCACCAGCGCTACGAGGACACCTCCTTAGTCATATTCAACCAGCTGCAGAAATCCGGGGGCAAGACTGGGAAGCCCCTGCCCTCTCCACTAGGGGGGGCTCTATCTCCTGCATCACACGAGCCCAGGCCAGCTGCCAGACCGTTGGTCAGTGAGAAAGGGGGAGCTGCCGAGACAAAGCGCGAGGCAGCAACCAAAGGAGCGGCAGCACAATCAGTTGAGCCCGTGACGGAGAGCAAGAGTCCCCCTCAGAGCAAGGTCTGCACTCTTGTTTAACCATGCATGGACTACTAACCCACTTGTCTGATCAAAACTCGGCTCAGGTTTGCAAGGGTTAAACACCATTAACTTATGGCTTGCACAGATTTTTATTTTTTTGTCCTTCCATCCAAGAAGTTAAGGACTACAAAGGCAGTAGGTTTTTGCTTCCCTAATTTTTTTTTCTTTGTTAGTAATCAGAGTAAATGGCTGGAATTGAACGGGACTGCTTTGTAGTGCCATAGTGTAATGGTAAGAGTTGGTAGTGAAATATAAGATGTCATTGTAAAGTTAATCCCATCTGTATCGATCTTGCCCGTGCTTTTTTTCCATATCCTTTCCTGTTACTTATTTCCCCATATCTACCTCTGAATATAGGTGGAGCCAGCTCGGTTTTTTTTTGTGTTTTTTTTTTGCATTATCAAGATTTTCCCAAAAAAAAGAAATGAGTTCATATTGTTTGTAAGAAACATGAATAAAAAAAGCTAATGTTTACAAAACTATGATGTGAAATTGAATTTTAATGAAAGTAACCAAAAATGATATGTACTTTACATCAGGGCAAGCATATCAAGGGTAGAGAAAGGAAACTAAGTTCTTTCACTTTTAAATTCTTTGACATTGAAGTTGACTAAAAATAGCAGTTCAGCAATCTGAGCAGTATAACAGACAAAATGGAACAACAAAGCTGATATACCAAGTGATTACTGCGAAGCTGATAGGCGAATACTACAAAAAATGCCACAGGAAAAGAAATTATAACAACTTTATTGGATCTAGAAAGATCCAATTAACAGGGACAACTTTATATAATAATATGTGTAGCAGTCCCATAAAGGAGTCGAGTTGTGGGCCTGCATGTTTGATTATGAGTTAAAAATCAGTGATAAGACGGCTGAAAACCACTTCCCTTTTTATGTAGATAACTTTCTACAGACATGCTATAGGCTTTAATTTCACAAAATAATGAAAATTTATACTTCTTTACTTTAACATTTTGAGTTGATCTTGGTGATGTAGACCAGTAACTGGACCATTTTGTGTGACTGCTACATGTATGGTCATATTAATTAATCTTATTCTCGCTCTTTTGGAGCTGTTTATTTATAGAGATGAGCCAGATGTTTAAAAATGTTTTTTGTAGGATGAATAGTGAAAATATGTTTAGATCCATTCTAATTATTTTTACTAATTGACTAATGGGGTTGTTTTCTGACTTCATCTAGATCCTCTTGTTAAGACGTAATTTTGGTCAAGAAAAAAATCATTTAATCTAGATCTATTTTTATGAAATCAAAATGAAGTGGCTGCAAGTGGGATTTGAAATAAATTTACATTTAGCATGGGCTGTAAGGCACGAAAACTATTTACATAAAAAAAAAAAAATGGTCGAAAAAATTAAGCATGACTTTGGAAACATTGCCAAAGATGGAGATATTTGTTGTAAATATGGCTTGTGGATGTTTGCTTTGTGTTTAGAAACTTGCACTGATATCAAATTATATTGATGATGATGGAGTAAGCTTTAAAAAAAATAGGTATGGAATAGATCTGTTTTAAAATAACCCCTAATTATAAAGGCAATAGTAATAAAAATATAATTGTACATAATTAATGAAATGTTTAAGAACTCTCTTGCTTCCCATCTTGTAAGGTATAGCAAGATCATGATTATTTTTCTCGGATTGGGTGCGCTGCTTCTTAAAAAATTTCAAGATCTCTATATATCTTTTTTTTCCTCCACGCTGTTCTCCGTTCAAAACTAGGTCACCTGCATGATCCATCTGTAACAATACAAACATGTTAGGATTCTCTGTTGGATTTGGTGGATTTTATTATGGATTAAATGGGAAGTCTACTC
>BLXT01008438.1:224754-236885 GCA_019648995.1 Plakobranchus ocellatus
AGATGTAGATATTACCGAATAGAAATGTTCTTGATAAAATGGAAAAACCCAATCTATTTATAGCCCCTCCCCTATCCAAACACATGAGAAGGGTGGGAGTCAAGAACTTCAAGGAATCGATACCCCACATGCGGCACTGGATCTCGTCACGCGCAGTGGAGCAGAATAAAAAAGACATCCTTAAAAGTGCTATCTTCGCTACCTGGGCCAATGGAACTACTTGTTCTTTGTCGACCAGAGTGATGGAACATAGATTTTTGCTGATGGTGGGCTGCTCGTAAGACAAGATATAAAAACTTTCCCAAGTGTTTGGATCCATCCACAGTTCTTTCGTTTCATAAAGGTAAGACAAAATCGGAGTATGTACATATTCCATTTCCCTCACTAGCTTGTGTTGAAAACTTCATTAAGTCTATAGTTAAAGATATTTTAAGGTTCTATGAATATTTGTCTAAAGTACAATATCTGAAAGAATTGCTTGTCTGAAGTTGCGTTTTCTGTTCTTTCGATAAATGTTGTAGAGAGAAGTGGTTCGTGGTTGCAGTAAAAAGACTTTGCTTTTCAGGCAACAAAATGGATATTTCGATTCCTCAAATGAATAGATTTAAAGATAGATAGATAGATAGATAGATAGATAGATAGATAGATAGATAGATAGATAGATAGATAGATAGATAGATAGATATTTGATAGATGGAAAGACAGATGATTAGATTATATAAAGAATGGAAAGATATAAAAACAGAATAGACGGATCAATAGCTAGCTAGCTAGCAGGAAGAAAGCTAGATAGATAGAGACAGATAGAAAGATATATATATATATATATATATATATATATATATATATATATATAGAGAGAGAGAGAGAGAGAGAGAGAGAGAAAGAGAGAGGAGAGAAACAGAGACAAATAGATAGATAGATAGATAGATAGATAGATAGATAGATAGATAGATAGATAGATAGATAGATACAATCAGACATAATGAAATCCCTTGGTTACATAATTATTACGATAGGAAGCTGCAATTAAAGAGAGGAGAGAGAGAGTGAGAGAGAGAGAGAGACAGAGAGACAGAGAGAGAGAGATAGAACTTTTGTATCTTAAGAAGGTCGGCATATATTGAAATACAAATTGATACGAATAGAATGATAGTCGGAATCTTTGATGGATGCTTGAGGGATGGACTATCTGAAATCATAATAATACTCACACACACAAAAAAAAAAACCACTCAGAATCTTTTAGCTATCAATCTGCTTCTTCTACTTCCTTGCCCAACATAAACTAGAGAACTATTCTTTGTTATGCTAAAAACAAGTCCTTAGAAGTCTGATGTGGCATGCATATTACATTTTTGATAAAGAAAATTGTAAAACTTATTCTCCCCTTTTAGAATGTTTTACAACAAATTGAATAGATTATATGACAGAATGAAGTTCAGAATGTATCCTTAGTCCCAGTTGTTGAAAATCTAATTTATACTCATTCGTGATTTTCTCCAGACACATTTAATACGATTTTTTTTTTCATGTATGTAGATGATTTTTAAGAAAAGGAATGGCAGATAAATAGTCATCCAGACATAGATAAAATACAGACCTAAAGATAGCTGTACTTGACACAACATATTAATTTCTATATGCTGCTTTGGATTTTCCAATTACATGCACTTATGAATAAAGAGAAAAACTGCAATTAAAAAAAAAAAGAATTTTATAACTATATCGTGTGTTTATCGGTTTTCTTTAAAGCTTTTGTGATGACCAAGACCCTTATATTAGCCTTATGGCTTTTTTTAATGGAAAAAAACGGTTTCTGCAAATTAACGGGAAAAAAATCATTCGATCCAGTACTGGCACTGACTGACTATTTTCTAGCAAAACCTAATTTAGAGTTTTTCTGTTTGAGACAATTCCGCTTTTAAAAATAAATGTTGATTTTAAATTCCTTTTCCATCATTTCCTTTTTTCCCTTTATTTTTTTAATTTTATAAATCCTATTTTGTCCTATTTGAACGTTATATAAATCATTTGTGGCCAACAGCAAAAAAGAGAACACAACAATGAACTCAAAAGCCCGTTTCATTATATTGCTGTTTCTTTCTTAACAACTCGATCGAATTTACCCTTGAGAAGAAACTGTCCACCCACTACATGGCAACAGACTTAGGCGACAATAAGTTTATGAAGCTCACTACAGTACAGACATCCCCTCAAGTGTTCAGCAGGAGAGCTTAATGGGGGAAAATTACAACTGATTTCATAGTCTGAATAGTTTGGGAAAATCCGTTAAGTGTATCGACATTTAGAGGCGCATCTTGTTAGGTTGAGTGGGCGGACTTGGCTTGTATTGTAATCTCAGTCAGGGTTTGGCAGTACAAAAGCCACAAAGATCAAAATTAAAAAATATCGTTTCGGAAAATAATTATCCTCTCCATTTATTTGTCATTTGATCACAAAAATATGCAGAAGTATTCCAGCTGAGAATTTAATCTAGACGATAGTCTCGAAAAAATAATCTTGATACTAGATTTTTGACGCCTAGGCTGGTCTACATATAATTGGGGTGAAAGATACATTTATATTATCGAGAGTTGGTTCAGAGATTGCTGAATACTAAAGAAAAAAGGAGAGAAACAGACAAGATAAATATATCAAGCCAGGGATATGATGATAGAGACGTCCACAGATCTGTGGGGATCATAGAGCACTTTTAGGCTTGTTTTCAAACTTTTTTCTGTGATTACATTATCTTCCTTTCTTTAGTTTTCCGTTTTTCTGTACTTTTTACAAAATGTCTTCTTGCGGCAGGTCGTCAATCATTTTTTGTTCCTTTTAAATTTTCTGTACAATACAAAATAGACTTATAAGTGCCGCGCAGTATTTAATTTTGATTCCTTACCAAAATTTTTTTTCTCACTCTTTTCCTGTTATGCCATCGATCGCTTCAAATTGAACTTGACTGCTCTCGTTTTGATGAAATGAAAAAATTTGAGCATAATGAGAAATGTTTCAGGCTTAATTATCAAACTCCCAGTGTAAACTTAAATGCTAATGAAACTGGAGATTAAAGAAGTAAGTCTGTCAATTTGTGCCAACAGCATTATAAGTGAATAGATGGGGCCTTTATGTGAATAACAGATGAAAATGAATCCAATTAGCCTTCTTTGGGACATCATTATCATAACTTGGGAGCTCAAATTTTGTAATTGCGAACAAATAATATAATTCAGTCTACTACAATACGGCGCGCAAGAAAAAAAAAATATTCTTAGAGCTTTGCTTGGTTTGAAAAATGTGCAGCCCGAGGTCATAATAATCCTCCGAATAGGACTCCTTATAGAGTGTTGAAGAATTCTGATAAAAAGCACTACAACGTTTTGAAGAATTCTGATACAAGTGTTAAAAAGTATCGAAGAATTGCGATACAAGGGCAAAACAAATGAAAGCAAGATTTTGAATATAAGCACACAAAAAATTATGTATGTCAAACTTGTGAAAAAAAAAAAAGCTCTGTTTTTGTTTCAGAAAAATTGTTCACGAGTCTTGCTTTAGGTTTCTCCAAATACGAAAGTGGGTTTACTCCTTTTGCCCCATTTTTTTTTTTTTTTTTTGCTTTTTCGCTTCTTCATCAACAGAATATTACATAGTGTTTCACTGCATGATGTTTGTTTTTTTTTCTTTGGTGTTGGTTATTTAAAAAAAAAGAAAACAATCAAGATGTTCCGTTTTCTTCTCTCTTTCCCTTCTCTGCGTCCTTTGTTTTCTTCGCTTCTTGTCTTCTCTCCTCCGTTCAAGCCTAACTAATGGAATTTCTTCATTCCATTTTCTTGATTTTTCAATGTCTCGTGCTTCGCATGCAAAGCATGGACGAAAAGAGGAGGGAAAGAAAGAAAAATATTTAGACACTGATTTTTGTCCCCGGTCACTGAATTAAATCAGAGGAATTACGTTTGGGAAATTGCTTTCAGTTCCGCTTCTCTTACATGAAGAAATAAGATGAGAATTTTCTAAATCGCCAACGGCACTGCACTTCGTGTTCTCTCTCTCTCTCTCTCTCTCTCTCTCTCTCTCTCTCTCTCTCTGTTTATATATGTGTGTGTGTGTGTGTGTGTGTGTGTGTTTTGTTTCTTTTTTTTTGTTGTTGTTTTTTTGTCTTTATGTATACAGGCCTGTGACGAAATTGGCTGTCGTGGGCTCGAAAAGGCTGATCTTTTGATCTAACTTTGTCTACTTGCAATATTTATTACTACGCAGCCTGGCTAGGCCTATTTTAATTTGACAGCTTTGTTAACATTATTAGATACAGGGATTTATAGAGCGTTATCAAAGGTGTGAGAACATAATTTACAGGATGATTTTAGATAGCTACCTGTGGACCACTTAAGCAAGAAGCTTCCGGATGTGTTTACGTATTAAGGAAGGAATAAATCAGACCATTTGATTGGTCAATATTATTTTAGATAACCTTGATTACACAAGTGATATATCTAGATTTTTCTGTCAAGGGTTATTTGCATAAGATTGACTAAATTAGCCTGTGCATTGCACAGAAGTTGTAGGCCGTGGGTTTAAAGGAGAGCGCTGTGAGATTGTTGAAGAGATAGCTAAAAGATAGACCGCTGATGTTTGTGAATTTGTGAATTTGTAGACCTAGAGAGATATCATGCTGTTCTGAAATTGTTCGTGATTTAAATTGATAAAATTTCGTTCAACTTTCAAGATTTGGTGTAATATCTGTTCTTTAGTCTATTTTAAGAGAACGCCTTGTCACAGGCAGTGTTTAGCTAGACCTATAACTATAAAGCGCAAAGCCATTCGCAACAATGTCCACCACAAGGTGATTTCAGGCTTTCAGGCCCTCCATCAGGCCGCGGCGCCTATGTTGGGGTTTGAATTCGTGACAGAAGATCTGAGGGACCTTCTGAAAAAAACAGAGCATATCACAAATTGCATAACTTTGAGATATATCTCCTATCCTATAGTTTTGTTTAAATTCCCTCATGCAGAGTAGAAGTCAGAAAATTTATACCGGAGGATCACTCCTGTCACAAAATTTTAGCATTTGTAAACTATCTAATTCATTAAAAATTAATCTCAAAAGTCAAGTATGACTTTTCTTGTTATTACATTAAGCTTTTTGTTTGTATTGTTGACTCATTAGTTGAGATCTTCATTGAAGATAGGTAGCAGCAGTGTGGAGATTGTTTGCCCAATTAATGAAATTAAATGGAACAATAACAATGAAGTTTCGAAGAAATCAAATGCATAGTGAATGGATATAGGTACTTTTATTGAAGTATTTTTATTTGATTTAGCTCAACTTAGATTTAATAATTTTAAAAAAGTTCAATTCACATGCCCATAGTTTTTGTTTTCAAACTGAACAAGGATCCTTTTCATGTTCCCATCATTTTCAGATGAAGCAAGCGGGTAAATCCAAACAAACGATTTGATAGAAAATTTCGAGTTAGCTTGGAAAAATCAAAATCTAACTTTAAGGGTGGATAAACAAAACGGGTTACAAAAGCCCATCTAGATCTAATGCCAGTCCCAGTTCCACCGATTGTCTCTACAAATCAACAAAATCAACTAAATCATCTAAATGAGCCAACTTTAACCTATTGCCGATCTTTTATTACATGTTACTCAGGGTCTATATATATAAAGATTTGATTTCCCCGCTATCTCTCGAGCGTTTCTATTTACATCAAAATCTTGATCGTGCGAACTAGTTTGGACCTATTTTCTAACAGAATGGACGAGCAGCCTGATCGCTATTTATGCCAATTGTTGGCGTAAGTTCTCCATCTGTAGCCATGCTTATGATTGCATCCTGAAGTTTCTCTGATCAATTTCAGCCTCTGCATCTCATGGTATTATAGTATTATAGTTTTTTTTTGTTTTGTTTTAATCGTGTCTGTTTATGAGGTGCAGGGATATCTGCAGAATTATCAACATTAATTTTTCTTTGAATTAACTTGTTTGTCTCGGGATCAGTCCAAACCTGCGGAAGCCGCATCTGAATATTTAAATCGTTGAAATAGCCAGAGATTTCATTCAGAGAACTCCGTAGCGGCGAAAAGTGGTTATAGATTTTTTTTTTTAATCTTGATTATAATGCTTTTGTATGTACTTTATGGCAATATAAGGTTAGGCCCACTCTGCAGGCGACGCAACTTGTAATAGCCGACGAGACGAACTGATGTCGCAATTATTATGCTTTACTCAATCTTCAAGGAAGCCTGATATTTTGCGTAACAAGACTGACCTCGTGATTCGCGCGGCACCGGTCAGTAGAACTTTGTGTGGTCACATAATGGCACTTCCTCCTTTTCCCTTATCCAACAGAGTCACTCACGTAACGTGAGGCTTTAATACACAAAGCATAGCTCAGACGCTTCGACAAGATGAAAGTCGCAGCCGAATTGGTGTGCTTTGCACCAAAAAAATTAGAGTGTTTTCAAACATATAAAGTTGGACACATGAACTGCTGCCCCCAATGTGGTTAAACCCTAAATGTCACAATTAATTGTTTGCATTTACTAAAACCGAATCCTCAAGTCACATAATATTCTGATGAAGGCTTGTTTCAACATAAGCATGAGCCGTATTGTACGCCTTCTTCCAATTTTATTTCATTCGATATTCAGATGGTTGCACTTTACCATTTCATTTTTAAGATTAACGTGACATTAAATGAAAAGGATAAAAACGACTCTCAAGACAGGCTTAGAAAAGATGTTACATAAAATTTATTCGTCAGCCGAAATACAAAGAAAAATTCCTCCGTAGCAGTTGGCTCAGTTTATCTCAAATGAAATTTTCTGAAGAGTAATATTTAAAAAGATGTTATTCCTTGCATCGACAACACGCATTCTTTCTTGTAGCGCAGTTTATCGATGTTTATTAGGAGTAAGATGTTTTCATTGTAGTCATTAGCTATTGATTTCTCACACAAAAGGAGTGGGAGGCGATGGGTCGTGTTTTGCCTTATAAAAGGGTTATGAAAAAGTTTCTCTTTTCATTTTTTTCTAGGCTTGAGCTTTATAGAGTTATTTATTTAACAAAAGACAGGCTATTTCATAACATGCAATGATTAAAACTTATTTTCTGTTGTCTGGACCACCGATTTTTAAGAATCAAATATATTTAAAGGTCGAAAGAATATATAGAAATGTCATTACGTTATTTTGTCAACTAATTCTATGCTTTACCAATAAAATGCAACAGAACTATATAAGGCCAAATAGATTTCTTTCTTCTTGAACAGAATTGTCACAATGATCCAAGCAATTGCTACGCAGTAGGGTAGTCTAACGTTTTATAAACGAATTTCTAAGTCGTAATTCGTATTTCGTTTCATTTTCAAATTCCAGTTATTACAAATTTCTTAATCAGAGAAATATCTGATCTATACGTTATGGATATTTGATTGCTATACGAAACCTTAAAAAACATTAATAACATTAAAGCATAGCGCGAAATTTAGATTTTGCCAAGTAAGTAGGAGGGAAGCAGAATCGAATTTTAAAAAATGGAGTAAATTAAAAATCTCTGTACCGTTCTTCCTTTCATCGTTGCTATCAATTTTTTAACATTAAATATTTGTTTCAAGATTTTTTGTAAGGTTTTAATTTGGATTTAATAAATTGTTAAATTATAAGTTAAAATTGTGCCAGGTCGGCGTTACATGGATATTTCGCTTAAAAGTACAGAAAATGAAACGTCGTATGTAGAAGAGAATAAGAAGTCAAAGCCACGTAAAACAGACCCAATATTTTTTTTGTTCTGTACATTTGAAGCCGTATAGTTACTATATCATCATCACATCAGCCTTGCTCATCCAAGGTGAGAGTAAAGGCCGCCAACAAAAGCTTATCAACCCACCTTATCATGAGCCAAAACCGTCACATCTGCCCAGTTTGTCCCTATTTAGTTCTCTCCTCAAATCCTTTCTTTATATGGTCTTAGGGCTTTCTCTTTCCCCTTTTCCCTGGGAAAATCCAATGCTTCCATAGGGTTCCATTCAATATTGGCGAGTTATGTTGCTTCTTGGCTTTCTCGTAATGTGCCCAATCGATCTTTATCGTTCTCTCTCGAATTCAACTTCTACTCTTTGCTGTATTGTTCTTTTCTACAGCTTCTCGTTACTATCAATATCAGTGTAATGGATTTTCAGGGTCCTCTTCAGACAGCCGCTGATGAAATGTTAGCAGTTTGTCCTTTGCAGAAACCTCCATGTTTCTGACCCACAGACATAATTATATTTTTAATCAGCAAAATCTGTAATCTAAGAAAGATTTGAACTATGCAATGTGAAAGAAGCTAGTATAATAATAAGTTGATAGCAATGCGCCAAATAAGATTGAAAGTCTTATTCCCGTGGCATTTATAAAAAAGGTAGATGAAGATTGGTTTCAAAATACTAAAAAAAAAAAAAAACAAAAACAAAAAAAACCCCAGTAGCTGAACTAGAGTGCAAAATGAGTTATCTCTGACATGAACTCCAGTTAAAGCCCAACACCAACGCTTTGGTCTGATGAGGGTCTGAAGGACTGAAATCATTTTTTTGTGGAGGACTCTATGCACAAAAGCATTACTTCATAGCGACAGAGTTCTCGTGGTTTTTTTTTTCCGCAAATGTGAAACTCGCTTAATTCATTTTAGTAAGGTGTCCAGCGTTCACCTTTCTGGGCTAAATCTCCCGTTCTTCTCGTAAAACTGTAAATCCCAAGGCTTACAACTCGAAAAGAGAAAATATCAAGGAAACAACTTTCAATTACTCAGGACTACTACATTTGACGATTTTTTTAACGTAAAATGAAAGCGGATAGAAAATTTTATTTTCAAGTATAGCAACTCGTGTGCGACATTTCGAGGGCAATTTTTGTCAGGACATAATTTTATCTGATTTCAGAACAATTTTCTCACTTTGTTTTCTCGAAATCTGGAGCTGGTAGTAGAGATGCACTTGCGAAATTCATTTATGAAGATCGATCATAGAAAGAAGGCAAATTGAGGGACAACTAGAAATGTGAGCATCAATTGAGTTTACAAGGGGAAAAGGAAGAAAATGGATTTTGAAAATTGGATAGTTTAACTTTCGTATGTTGAAGTTTATTATCATAATTTAAAAATGGATTTACTCTCTCTCTCTCTCTCTCTCTCTCTCTATCTCTCTCTCTTTCTTTCTTTCTCTGTCTCTTTCTTTCTTTCGTTCTATCTCCTTTTTAATTTTTCTTTTTCTCCGTATCTATCTATCTGTCTATCTATCTATCTATCTATCTATCTATCTATCTATCTATCTATCTATCTATCTATCTATCTATCTATCTATTTATCTAGCTAGTCAGCTTTATGTTTCTTATTTATTTTCTCCATCTTCTTCACCATAATGTCGCTGAAAATCTTTTTTTTTTCTTTTTTTTTTCTTAGAGATTAGTACTGTATTTTGATGTTCATAAAAAACATAGCCGCACAAATATTCACCAGCCCCTCCCATCCCCAAAATCAAACCGGTTAATGAAGTCATGGTCCTATAATATTACTCTGTTTTCTTTCTTCCTCGGAACGTACGACCTGGTGTCTAGTTAAAGAAAAAACAGTATCGAACCCACAATGGTTGCAAAAAACATCCTGCTCCTGTGCTTGTTAGCTACCTTGAGCTTTGCAGTGGAATACGAAGGTAAGAACAGGTGAGTAGTTCATTAAAGCTTCCAGTCTGACAGTAGCCATTAATTTTATCGTTTAAGATTTTTAGTGTTTGAACCAGTGTATGAATATTAGTTTGAGGGTTCCAGTTTTGTGCCCCGCTACATTGTTTCAGAATACAGGGTCCTGTGGCAAGGATGACCGTATGAATGTACCGGATATAACAGTTTTAATACCTCAGCAGTGCCTTCTCGGCATGACCATCTTAGAAATGATGAAATTCAAAAGCTTTGTAGAGCCTGTACATTATTTTTTCAAAAGTTCTTGGCCTCCATTATGCTTCCAGATTTTGAGAGTTGCATGCCAACCTCTTTAACTGTCTGCAAATGGTTGGACCACATAAAAACCTTCCCAAACATGTACTTTCACTTACTTATCGCTTAGTCTAAGTGCTGGATGATCATTTTTCTTCATCTTTATCTATTTTCAGCCTTTATAGCGCTTCATTCGTTAAATCTCCCCGTCTCTTTTCCTTTATGCCGTATAGTTTCCTGTGTGATATCGTTTTTAGGCTTGTTGTTTTCTAAAATGACCAAGCTATCTCATACTTAGTTTTTTTCACAGTAGTGAAAAGATCTCCACAGGGCCCAATGTCACCCTTGGTGTTCTGTTCTTCAAATTCTTATTGTAACTGTGACAATTGGTTGCTGTGAATTGAGTCTAGACCTAGGTCTATATCTAGACTCGGAACGGTTAGTTGTCTATTGGCCTTGTTAGCTTTGTAATGCTTGGTCAGATTTTGAGTAGATTTTGATTAGACTTATTTTATATTAGTAGAACTATTTTGGTTTTAGCTTTGTTTACCCTATTACATCTAGAGCTTTCTAGAACTAGAAGGTTCTCGAGGGTGTAGAAACAGTGTTTACAGAAAGTTGAAAGATCATATTCAAGATGGGTGTGTTTTGGTTACGTGTAAAGTGGAGAAGGTTGATTGGCCAATATTTTTAGCTAACCTTGATGATATAATTTGGTGATATCTTCTTTGTTCTAGAAGTTCTAAAAATGTGTTGCTTGTATTACATAGTTTAATTAACCTTTGCATTGAATATCTAGTATTTTCTAGAGGCTCTAGGCAGTGGGTATGTAAGAATGATTGTGAGATCGTTGGAGAGAGCTTGCAAAGACCGCTCAGAGATTACCCATGAGTTAGAGAGCTTGTAGATCTAAATAATTCTAAACATTAAATTGCTGTTTTGAAATTGTTCTTGGTTCAAGTTAAAAAAAACTTTTATTCAATTTTCAGCAATACTTAAATTGGTTTCTGTTCTTCAGTCTATTAAAAAGAACTCACTGTCATAGGCAGTGTTCAGCTAGACCTATAAGTCAACAGCACCAAGCCACTCGTGACAGTAGCATATCTGCGAAACCTAAAGAGCGTTAAAACAGCGCGCTATGGTAGGCCTACTCTTTGTTCCGCTCCTTGAGTACAGGCCCAATGCTTCTGCTGCTTCTACTGCCACTACCAACTGCTTAGATAGCCAACTTATTATAAATGAAGAGAAAAATGCTGACACTTTCGACTGAATTGTATTTTTTTAGAATCAAATGGCCTTTTTTTTTCTTCGAAATTTAGGGGAAAAAGAAATTAGACAGAATGCTAAACAAATGCTAGTGTAAAGATTCACGCTTGTGTGGAATTTGAAAGTTTAACCCTATTCACAAGTCGTTGATAAATCCTTGGTCATTTGAAACTCCTTAGGACCTGCAGAATTACGTTAGAACTCAGCCACACAGTGACCTGGCTTCCAAAAGCGGCCAAAACGTCATGATGCTGCCAATATTGCCTAACTCGTTTTTGGCGTAATGGAGAAAATCGAGTTTAAGTGATTTTAAAAGCCGAAACAAAACCTGTAATGAATTTTTTGGGTTATGTCCTTATTTTCCCTTTTCTACATTTAAGTATCGTTTTCTTCCATCTTTTAGATAAAATTATGGGATATATACGACTTAGGCAATCTTGGCACCAGCAGAACATGAGTTAGGCAATCTTGACACCAGTTATATCTGAGTTAGGCAATCTTGACACCAGTGATACATGAGTTAGGCAATCTTGACACCAGTGATACATGAGTTAGGGAATCTTGACACCAGTTATACCTGAGTTAGGCAATCTTGACACCAGTTATACCTGAGTTAGGCAATCTTGACACCAGCGATACTTGAATCAGGCAACCTTAGCTTTAGTGCCGATGATTTAGGCAATTTTGGCACAGGCGATACGTGAGTTAGGCAATATCGTCAGTCTTTTTAAATTAATTATAAAAAAATTTACCCGGCACTTAAAAAGATTTTATATCAGCTGATGACGAGTTATAAAGTAATATAGGCCCTATCTAAAAAAAAAGGTATTATTCGATTTTTGCCTAGGTCAGACTTTGGCAGTATTGGCTGCACCATGACGAAAACCTACAGTG
>BLXT01008438.1:266880-281832 GCA_019648995.1 Plakobranchus ocellatus
GTATCTAGATCTCGAAATTCAGCAAAATATCAAAGATCGTTTTGTAGTGACAGGTAACATACTTTGTTTTTATAACTGTTTGCCCTCTTATTTTAGCAACTCCAAAACAGACATCCAGTGGTCAATCTGAGTTCCAATCCCTGGATAAGACGTGGTCTCACGACATCAAAGAGTTGCTCCCCTCTTTACTCGACAAGCGCTGACGTAGTAAAGTAATGGCTGCTTCCCATTTCCTGTTGGTCAGTCACGTGATACGGCACAGTGTAGTAAAATTTCTGAGAGTAATTTAATTTTCATTTAAAGTTTCATACTTTGTTTCTCTTTACACAATTGTTTGGTATCAATTAAATCTATTAGAATAAAGCCTTGATTACGAATTTGAGAATACTTTTTGAGAAATTGCGAAAATTTCATTTTTTTTTTTTTTTGTATGGCCTATTATGCTTGCGTTTGCACCAGAAAAAGTCAGGTCATGCCTGACATTTCCTCGACCTGGATAAACAAGTGGTTCGCCACCGCCGCGTGTAGTTTTCCATGCGATTTCACCGTCGACATGTTGTCCCGCACTCTTATCAGCAAACCTGGCAAAAATTATTGGATAGATGGACCGTTTAAGGACTGATGGAAACTGTCGTTGTACATGAAGGCATAGGCTAGTCATTATCATGGTTCCCACAAAATATCGTTCAGGGATTGCGCGGGAAAGTCCTAGAAAAGTCCAGCGGTCACATCCCGGCAAACGAAAAGCACATGCGGAGCCATCTCATCTTCCTCATAGCACAGACAACACACGGTATCGACAGACTAGCCGTGACTGGCCTGGTCAGACAAAAGCAACATGTGTCCACTATTGCACGAAAAAAATATGGACAACATCGCTTTATACTGCCTCAACTTTGCTAACACTCCTTAGCCTTTGCAAGTTTCACAAAATCTGAGAAGGAATTTTTCATCAACGGGACTAGGACATTGAGTGGCTCTCCAGAGTGGCAAGGTAGTGCGTTGCAATGGCCGCTGGAGTGGCTGGTTCAAACCAAGAACATTCATCAGCGTTTACAAATTCAACTCGGTTTTTACACAGACAAAAGCTGCAACTGTATTCTTTAACTTAATACTCTTACGTTCAATTAGCCGCATGCAGCAACACCTAATCTGCACAGCTGGTTTTCACCAAAAGGATATTGAATGAATTATTAAAAGGACATAATAATGGTTATTTTTCTCTTTTTCATCGTTTTGAAAAAAAATTTTTTGATATATTCACTGCTTCTTCGTAAACGTTGTGGTGTTGACAGAATACAAGCAAAGAATCGATCCTTTAACTTCCAGATTGAGCAACATTTCATTTTTCAAGTTTTTACGACGTAACGACAAACCGCTATTGTCGAAACAGGAATAAAGGAGTGATTTTAGTCCCAAAGGAAGAAACCAAAACAACTGCATTACTCAACATATGTACAAAACGCAAATATTTTTTCATTAGCAAAGAGCGTTAAGATTTGCTTCGTGAGCTATCGCTTGTTTGCTATCTCCGTGTGGTAATTTAAGTCAAGGAAACTCAAATTATTGTATCGGAGAAGATAATTTATGTGCATTTAATGATTTATATTCAATATTCAATAAAAGGGAATGAGATGTCAGCACAATCATCGCCCTGTATTTTCTGTTCTTTGAAATCATGGCACACAAACTCTTCATTCATGTTAAGTTCCAGCTAAAATTCCTAATCTGAGCAATATTTTGAATAACATTATACATATACAAGAGCTAAGTTCATTTTTATACTTCGTTTAATAATTTATTTATTTATTTATTTATTTTGCTCCGCATGGAGATTTTTAAAGAAACATGGTTGAAAGGTGGGTGACGCTCACCAACGGGAGACTGCTGTGTCTCTAACATCATTCATTATGTAAATAAAGAGTCGAGGAAAACAGCAATAGCAGGACAGGAGCAACAAAAGGAACAATGTTTCATCTTCTCTTTTTTCTTAACAAACAAATCAGAAAAGTGCAAACATTTAGTGCTCTTTGTTTTTTCTAATTATTTTAAATATTTAGCCTAGTTTAACTTTTTTTTTTTTTAAATCAACATTAACATGGAATTTTTTTTTTTTTTTTTGTGATCTCTCTTTCCTTTTCTTCAAACTTTTGTCGTGACTGCATGCAATGACTTCACTTTTCAACTTTCTCGCCCTCTCGAGTCTTGCTGGTGCGGTAGCTGGCGAACCTGCCCTGAGCTCTGCAGGGACTTTTTGTCGCGAGTTCGAGCCCCACCATCAATGATCTGGCCTAATAGAAACCTGAAAACCTGAGATTATCTTGTTGTGGATTCGCAATGTTTTAAAAAAACAAGCCATATCGGTCTGCATGAGAATGGTTTTTTGTTGGGTTTTTTTTTTTTTTTAGCGTTGATGATAAAAAATGAATTCTCTTTCCATACATCTCGAAATTCATTGCGTCCTTCATCACTCTGTACTCATAGTCATAAACGGACTCATAAAAGTTATTGTAACCTGCGAGTGGTGGTCAACTGTCCATGCAAGAGATGACCAGTTCGATCTCCTGTACAGGTCACAATTTTTTTTTTTTTTTTATTTCCCTGTGTCCACGGTTAGGCTAGGTATCTAGAGTTCTTATGACCTAGTGGAATCAAATATCTTAAAAAGCAGTGACTGTCTTTTAGTAGTTTTGTACAGTATTGGGTAGGCCTACGTTTCCTGGGTTATTTTATTTATTTTAAAGAACTGACTTTGTATAGTATTCGTATGTTGCCATTGGAAACGTGACGCGTAGCAATGTGATGCTTTCTTTTCACGCTTTCCCTCATCTTTTTTTCAAAATATATTACATCAAAATGGACCTTTAGACCTTAGCAGTATACGCTCTTGATTTTCGAATTAAACATCTAATTCCGTCCTCGTTCAAAATAAAAGGCCGTAACTCACGTCCATCCTCGGCTTATGTAGAAAGAAAACAATTTTACATTTTAAGACTTTTGGTGAAACTAAAGGGAGACTATTTCAGCATGCCATGCGCGAAGAAATCTTCAAAACGCTTCTCCTGGTTCTCCCATACTGGTTTCGAATAAGGGACCTGCCTTAACTTTTACTGCATGTATTTGTTTATGTTATTTATTAGAAATTTTGCGCCATGATTAAAAATAGGTAAGATTCCCTCAATAGCGAATTACATGTACATTATTTTTCACCTTTATAAGTTATAGCTTCTTCGGTATGTCAAAAAAATAATTATAATGATATTATTACACCAAGTCAAGAGTGTTTCCATCTTAATGTGAAAGTTTATTTCAAGGGCAACAATCAATGAAATTGATAATACATTTTTCGTACTACTAAGGGTTGTCTCCCTTTGTCCCGCTACAAACTAGCTTGACGCCAACAAAAGGATCACTGGCAAAAACCTTGTTCTCGCTAATTAAATAAAAAAAATAAAGACGCCACATCGCTTGTTACATTGTAAAAATCAGAGCTTACGTAGCTATACTTTGTTATAGAATTGAAAGGCGGTAAACAGGTTGTATTTTTACCGCAATTGTTGGCAGCAGTGCCATTTGAAGCTTGGAATAAATATGGGTCTTATCGGGCTAATGAATGTTTTTATATGAAATTATTTTGAAAAATCATAACGGTCGTTGACTATAACAGCAACCTTGAAACTGACTCCATTAATTGATCTGTTCTAACCGAGGTGCTCTAAGTAAAAAAAAAAGTCTTCTTTCTTACAGTTTTGGGTTTGTTTTGTTGTCGTGTTGTTGTTTTTTGGACCTGCAATATATTTATTTGTATTTGATGCTGTCTTGTTCTTTCCAGTCATTTTTAAATACATGTAGCTAAATTTAAACAATAAGTGTAGCGGTTCACCTGAGGTCAGTTCTAATTTCTATTAAGTAAATAAAGATTCAATGTGATGCATACAGAAATAGGACTATCTGGTTTCCAGCTGATTACCTCAGATCGGTTTCTTCCAAATTCAAAGAGAAGTGAAAGATGTAAATTGAGGTCATCATTCAAGGTTGCGGCATTTTTCCTCTACCGTCCTTGTAGACATTGTCAAGATCACCGCTGAATATAGACGGCGGATGCAGTGTGCAATGGGCATTTTACATGCATCTTTGCTATCTTGTGACCAGAAAGGACATGATCTTTTAGAATTTCTGTTTTGCTTGAAAGTTAATTTATTATTCATTAATAACATACACTTTGTTGCATTCATTGAGTAGCCATATTTTTTTGACAAAAATATTTTTAATATTGAAATACTACAAATAATACTAACTCCCTTGAAGCTACCTGCCAGTCCTACCAGCTCTTTGTTTATTAACACCTTACAAAATCATCACGCTAAAGAGCCGTTACCCAGACAATGCAAATAATAAAAAAAATATTTAAAAAAAAACACCCAGTCGCCTACTTAACCCTTACTGCTCAGATCTTCAGTAAAATTCAATCTTGTACATTAATAAAAAGCTAAAACTTCCACAATTTTCGCTGCTTTGTAATTGCATCATGGAGTGCATCTTCGCCACTTTTAAACATTATACACATGTATGTGATTTGAAGTAAATTTCCATATAAGAGTCTGATTTGTCTGCACAGAAATTGAAAATCAATACTAGATTTCAAAAGGAAGTCCATGTTTAATTCTGTCTTGTTTTTCGTTCTTCTTCTTTTCCTTTTTTTTTTTTTTTCCCCCCACATCAAACTTTTAAGAGCTGATTTTTTTAAAAACATGAGTTTTCTTTAGACAAAAACAATAAGCAAAAACAAAAACAAATAAAAAAATAATGAAGAAGTTGAGGAAAATAGAGAACAAAAATAAAAGTGAACAAGATCAGGAAATAAACAAAACAAAATAAAAAAACTAATATCAAAATATTTTTTTAAAGTGATAAATACAGATAAGAGACACACAGTACATGCTACGTTTTACCATAGAATTAATGTTTATTACTAATATTAGTGACACATTTCTAACAATCCAAGCTCATAGTGCACAATTTTTTAAAATCCAAATCATACAACAATAAAATTCATTAACTGTAATTTGTATGGACAAATTATCTTAAAATGAAAATGCAGAGAACAAACCGAAAACACAAACAATGTTCATAAGATATTTCAATTCCAAACAGGCCTGACTTTGAATGAAATGTGAACTACTTAGCTTTTGCAATGTTTTGATAACAAGTCTTAGAAGCCAGATGTCATATAAAGATGAGGGAATGGCAAAAATTAGTGGAGAAAGGACCGTTTGATAACCTATATTCTAGCCTAGAAAAAAAGGTTGGTTTTGTTCAAACAAAAGTCATATATGCTTCATTAAATTTGTGATCCATGCTATTTGAACAAACCTTTTCTTTTATTTTTACCACAGCTCTGCCCAAATTTATGTTTAAAAAGCTTGTTTCAAGTTCAATTCAATGGTGCGAAATTTCTTATAGATTTAGGACTTTCATTGTTTTCATATGAATGGAAAAGCCATACAACCTATAATAGTCAGAGATTCCATTAGACCAATGAAAAGAAGAAAAACAAACGTGTCGAACGAAAAAATGTGTGTTGTTTTAGAGATAATGAAAGAGCCCTTTGCATGATCGAGAGGAAGTTACAAGAATTTGAGAGAGAAAAAAAAAAATAGATTCTCAAAACTACGCTGCCACTGCCACACATAGCAACTGCCATGACAAGCATACTACCTTTCTTTGTTCGCTGTAACGAAGCATGATTGTGTCAGCTCTGACATTCACATGTGATGTGCCACAGTTATACTTTGAAACAGATATATCTTGTGTTTGTTATTATAGGCAGCTTTACTAAAGGATGTCACACATCAAAATCTCATATTGCAGGAATACCAATATTAGAGTTTCAACATATTATTTATGTACTGACTACCAAATAAAGGACATCTCCAATAATTGATCATTTAAATCTATATTTTCTTGCCTTCCTTCATCTGGAAACCAAATGTGTTAGAGTGCCTGGTGAAACAGTCTTCATCACAAGCTTTGCTGCTAGTCACTACAAGATTTTTTTATATCAAATGAAAGTCTTTTTGCAATTTTTTTATCTTTCCAAAATTTGTAAAATATTTCAATGTAGTTCTCGTAAGTGTTAACAAACATTATTAATCCAAAGAGTTAATTAATTTTTCTTCTGCAATCTTTGCACACACATGTTTATCAGAATGTACAACATTTCCATATTTTGGGTCCATCTTCTCTGGCTCATACACAAATTCTAGAACCACACCGGCAGAAGAAAAGAACAACTTTTGTGTTTTCTTAAACTATTGTGGTCAACTTTCAGATTCTATTTCTTCTTCAAATGAAAAAACACTAAAAGAAAGCAATGATCACTAGAAGCAAACCAGCTTTTTTAGAAACTTTTCAAGCATAGAAATTTAAAGCTCATGTATTACCACAGCAACATCACTTCACGCAAAAAAAATATACGCGCTTCCTTATCATTAGCCATGTTTTGTTAATTTCAAACTTGATGCCTTGAAAGTAAAACTTTAAGGTCTTTTTTTTTTTTAAATAACAAACACAAAAAAATAATTTCTCTTTTCTTTTACTGTTTACCTTTAAATAGAGAAAAAGAAACAATTAATCTCTCTTTTTACAGCACAACACACAATTGAGAACATCAATTTAATTATAAATTTCTTTTGTACATTTTCTTCACACTGTTAGGCAATGCTTTTGCAGAGTAATACTTTTACACTTCTTCTCATCATGTATTTACACAAATGAACAAATTTTTGGGCAGTTGAATGCAGTTTAGCCACAATGCAGTGTAGCATATTGCTGCCCTCCACAAGCCACATTTGGTCACTGGTCACAGGCTGGTAAAGCTGTGCCATCAGAATAGAACTGAGCATTTAAATCTGTTTTTTTTTTTTTTTCTTTACAAGTATAGATTTACTTTCTTTACATTGTAAGTAGTTGAAACTCCTCAAATCTAGAGGGCCTGGAGAAAACAGTTCACAATAAATAGCATTATTATTGTTTCCAAGGATAAAGTAACAATAACATTTACAATATGTGAATAACAGATAAGACATTACAACATAGAAATGATATGTAGAAGAAAAAAAAACTTACGCTCACAACTCTTTTTTCAGCATAAAAGATTTGATATTGAAAGATATAGAAGAAAAGAGAATCGAACAAATTTTTGCCTTTTAGACAATAGAAAACTCACGTTAGAAACATCAAGCAGAATTTTTTGTCTGGCATCATAGTCACTTCTCTTGCAAGTTTCAGTTGCTTTTATAACCCTTTATTTAAGCCTCTTTGGAATAATTATCTTTTGAAACATAATATTCAACATATATCCCCATTAAATCACACCATTATACTCTTCTCAACCAGACACATAAGCAGAGAATGGTATAAACAGACTGGATGTTTGCTTCCTTTGTAACAAGTCATGGATTAGACAAGGTTTCATACATTAAGAGACAAGCTTAAATATTTTAGAAAGGCCTCAATTAGTTCAATATTAGATATGCATCTTCCTAGCGAAGAAATATTAAGGAGATAGTGATTGCCATTTTAAGTCAGAGAATTGTTTTTTCCTCCCATGATCAGCTCCATGCAAAAACAATCCTACCAGCCCTGTGTTCATCGCAACAAATCAATGACTAGGACATCAAAACTGCCTTGCATCTTCATTCCCATGTGAAGTAGCTGGTCTTTGAAGAACATTTCTTTTTATATCTTGTGGTCTGAGCAAAATGAGTATGATGTCCAAATGCAATAATAAATAGATATGGTACACAGTTTTTGACATACTTACTTTTATCAACCGTTGGAGAAAAAGAAACTATCAAAACGCTTTCTTAACCACAGTTTAATTTAAACCATCAGAGCATCTAATTTCAAAACAAGAAAATGTAGCTTGAAAATTCAGCTTTATGTCTTACTCAGAAAAATACACGATTTATCAGTGAAAAATGAGATTATGAACGGAGCCAATCATCAGTGCCATTAAAAAGACCGGGATAGAGGCATTTTGGTCGAGAGCAAATATAACAGAATTTTTCTCCCTTTGCAAGAGCTAGATAAGGAACCATTATTATGCACAGCAAGCTTAGCAGTCTTAAAGTTCATGCTTTAAGCAGGTGTGCATGTGAATAAAAAAAAAATTAAAACTTTTAATAGCCATAACTAAATAAGTGTTGCAATCCCCTCTGCTCAATTTTAAAGCTGTTTTACAATTACCCCCTCCCCCTTTTTTCTTCTGCTATGAAAAAAAACCAAAGAATAAAATGTAAAAAAGCTTGGCAGAATCACACATAATCAAACAATATTTAATGAATAATGAACATTGTGCATTTTTGCTTTGGTAAATATTGTCACAGTCTCATAAAAAAGTCAAAAGTAATTATTATGGTACATTAGATCGTAATCTTGAGCAAAATCAGATATGTTTTTATCTGAAAAGAAAAACTAATAATCAAATAAACAAAGATTGTACAATTAAAGAAAAAGGATGTTAAAAATCAATGGAAACCACCATCTATCTAGTTAGTTGAACAGAAACAGACATGGAAATTATAACAAGATGTGAGGAGTAACAAATGATGATAAAGCTACAGCATAAAAATGAATGTCTTGCATCACGGTCTAGAGAGTCAGCCATAAGCAGCAAATTAATCTGACTCTCCTCAACTTCACCTTGAGAACAGTAAAGTTAGATGAAATGAAATTATATCAATCAAAAACATGATATTGTACTGTTAGCAGCTTCCCACTTTAGCCTTGCTTCTAACTTATCATTTCACAACCTGTTCAAGCAAATTCAGTTTGCATGGCTAAACACATTCGGAGAAACTTAAAGCAATATGTGAGCTCACTCCAAATCATGTAAGGATCTTCCAAACAAGCTCAAAATCGTACCATATCCAGGCCAGCAGTTCAACAGGGTAAGCAAAAACTGAAACCATCATAGTTGTCGAGGAGCTATATCAAATAAAAAAAGTCAATCTTCAAATAGATTACCCTTTTTACATTTCTATCTTCCAGGTACCAGCTGTGATGCACAAAAAAAATGATGTTTCACTAGTGTTCACTCTAAGCTCAAAGTCACTTGGGATACAACAGTTCCAAACACACACACAAAAAAGGTGCTTAGAATCTCCTCAGGTTTTGCATTTGTAATGCTGTTTATTTAACATTCATTAGGCTACCATTAATGCTTAATGACGAAACAGAAAATATCACAACAAATATGCTGGCTGGACACATTCACTGAGGCAAGCAGTCTATACAGAGTGCTCTGGTGATAGTAAAAGTAAAACTAATAATGACTGAGGCATGATAAGATAAAGTGCTAAGGTGCTGTGCCTGATATCTCTACAACTGAAACAGCTGTTCAACATTCCCTGCTTCCACACAGGTCCATTCGTTTTGTGAAGGATTTTTACATTTATTTCTGAACATGGAAACAATTAAATAGAAAAAAAAAAAAAAAAAAACAACAGAGCAATTATTTCTTGTGAATGATCATCTCTTTTCAGTTTATCTCTCAAGCTTTAGCTTTAATAAAATCATGAGAAAACAATACAAGGCCATTGAGGTAGCACAAATCAAAAAGCTGTCTATCTTTGCAGTGTCTGTATGAAATATTTTGCAGCAAGCATGGCCATATAGAAATGGTGTTGTATACATCCACAAATATTGTGATATCGAGCACTCTGCACGAGAATTACAGAGGTTAGGAGTATTCAATGTTTACAAATATTACAAATGTTCCTACAAAATTTTAGATTTTGGGCTGTTTAACAAATCTATTTGTAATAGCACTCAAGACGATAGTGCTATATGAGACCACAAACTTCTCTCCAGTCTTTGATATCGACAAAAGGTCGTAACTTATGTGTTTGATTTTTTTTCTTCATCTTTTTAAACTATTCACATTCAAACCTTTAGCAAATATCTTTTTTATTACAATTTTCACTTAAAAAACCAAAACAACAACAAAAAAAAAAACTTTTGAGAACATCTGCCGAAAGACTGATAAATTCACACTGGCATTTTGATGAATGGGAAGAAGTGCTAGTACTGAATTTTTTTCCCTAATCACAGCCAACAGTTTTTATCCTGCCTTTTTTTTTTGTTGTTTTTTTTTACAAAAACATATTTTCAATCAACAAGATAAATAAAAGGAAAGCAAAAAAAAAAAAATAGCAAAAAGACACAAGGATTCTGAAATCTTGAATTTGGACACAAAATTGCAGCGTTCCATTGGCTGCAGCAATCAGATTTTGTAGATACTGCCATTGGTGTTTAGAAGGCTGCACACTCCCGCCACTTGGTGGCACTATTTGTCATGTCAGGTTGAACACAAATTTTACTTATTGTCCTGTCTGTACTCCATAGTACCGAAGAGGTCAGTGAGCATTTATATATTTTTCTTGGCCTTACATCTAATTCACGTTGAAACAAAAATCCAATAGAAAAATAGAGAAATGATCATAAGGTAATCATGATAAACTCTGATCAAAGTATATATAAAGAGAGAGAGAGAGACATAGAGAGAGAAAGCAATGATTTGCGGCTCAAATACATGCTTTTATATTTGGATAAAGAATCCAAAATGATTTATATGGAACTTTTCAAATTTATATGCACACCTCCAATCCCATTTTTCTCTGCTTAGTCTGATCAATTGAAAGTCCATACAAAAAGACTAAAGTAGATCACCATCAAGCCATTTCAAATCACCAATAGCCTTTTTGTTTTTAAATCTGTGCATAATAAAATCTTTGATAATTTGAGTTCTTGATTTTTTTTTTTTTTTTTTTTTGGCCTTGGCATGAAAGAAGGGAAAAGAGGCTAGGCACTCTCCCATGTTCAAATGATGCTACTCTTAACAACATGAGCAGAAATAAGATCTCTCTCAGAAACACACACAAACGCATAAGTTATTGAATGTTAGAGTTTAAAAAAATGGTAGCTTACAATTGCATCTATCCCTTTCCATAAAGACTATCAAGGCATTTACGACATAAGGCTGGCAAGACAACTTACTATAGAACTAATTGAACTTGATGTTAAAAAAATTTGAAACCTTTGTGTGATGTCTATCAGTCAAAAAACATTAAATGATGATGCATTCTATCGAGTCTAAACGGTGACTATTTATAATATATTGCAGTCACAAAATATTCACATTAGAATTGTAATTTAAATAAAGCAGTTGCGATGTGAAAATTGAGTTTTAGCCATTTTGTTTGAGGTATCACTGGTATGACTGCTGCTTCTCAGCTCCCTGCTGCCACAGTTAAAGCTCAGAGCTTTGTTTGTGCTGGGTATACAAATTTATGCAAAGATGTTTCTGGTGTTACTTCTTTGCTTAAAATGCTGCAAAAAAATAGGCAAGGATCCATACATTATTATAATATATAAACATGTGTTTACCATTAAACTTTTTTTTTTACCTAATATGCTGCAAAAACTAAGCAAGGGTACATGTAAATAAGATGTTGTTACTTCTTAGATTATAAATGCTGCAAAACCCATGCAAAGATATGCGAGTATTTTATGTCTTTATCATGGCTGCAAAACTATACCAAAAAAAAAAAAAGAAATAGTTATCATTTATTTGCAAAAGATAAAAGAACTACATGTATAGTTCTGGTGTTACTTTTTCAGGCTAATGCTGCTAACATTATACAAAGATAATCATACTTTAATCGCTGTTTTCTTTGACTTATGATGTTATTTTAATTGTCTCTTTCCAAATACTTAACACTTTAACAAGTAAAACGAGGTCATTTTGGTTACGCCCAGTGAGCACTTTACAAATACATTACTATCTTGCTTTTAAGGCATAAAAAGTTTATGGAAAAAAAAATTATGTTTAGGTCAACTGTTTAATATGAATCAATAGCTTTTGGGGGATGATTTATGAGGTCACTTTGCTTGCCATTCAACTTCGCCATTAAACGGTAAGATAAAAAGTTTACTTAATTTGCAGGCTCAGCACTTGGCAGCAAATAATCTTTAAAAGATTTGCAGAATAAGTCCTCCATTGGTCTATGCAGACTTAATGGATGCCTAGCTATGATAAATTGCCATTTTACCAGAGATAGCTTGTGAAAAAGTTAAAGCTAGATGGTAGCAATGCTATTCATTTTAGGAAAGCATTCTTTGATCTTTGAGTTTAAGACAGGCACAACAATCATCTTAGTAATAAGAATAAATTAACAGAGGTAAATTCATGATCATTGGAACATTACGAACACGTGTTCCAAAATTTTGTTGATTAAAAAAAATATCAACAAAGGGGAAACACTGCTGTTCACGTATGAACAGCTTTGTACATAGTACATGACAGATGCTGCAAGTTAGCCTGATAATTTGCGTAACAACACTGGCCTCGTGGTTCGCGCGGCAACGGTCAGTAGAATTATGCGTGGTCACGTAATGGCAGCCCCCTTTCCCTTATCCGACAGAGCCAGTGACGTAAGACCAGGCTGTAAAACACAAAGGATAGCTCCGACGTTCCGACAAGTTGCCGACTTGGTGTGCGCTCGCATCAAAGAAAGAGAGTATTTCAAAACATGTATTGTTGGACACGTGAACTGCTGCCTCCAGTGTGCGCCTACGCTTAACCATCATCAATCACGGAAAGCTGATCGATTTACTATATCCTAATCCTTCGCAAGTATCAGCAAAAACAGCAAGCAAGCAATACCATTTATATCAATCAACTCAATTAAATAAATATTCCCACCGCTCTAAATTTCCATCCTCATTAAAACCAAGTCACTTAAGCTGTTAAAACCGCTTTGACATATTACATGGTTTGATTTCTTTGCTCAACATATGTATTTTTAGTACACAGCTACAAAAGCACATTATGCGAAGATGTTGAGCCCTTACTAGGTACAGACCATGCTTACATTTTTACACGTGGATATCAATGCTATGGTCAGCAGATGGAATGTCTTATTTTTTTGTTTACTTGTATGAACACAGTATTTATTAATTTATTAACCTATAGATTTAAAGTAAAAGAAAATTTCAAGAACCTATAATTATTTGAGTGGTATTAAAAAAATTAGCTATCAACATTAAAAAAAAAAACACAGAGGCACGGAGAAAAATATTAATTGAAACAAAAATAATGTCACTTGAGAGACTGAGTCATTAAATACCAGCCATTTTTGGGGGGAAGTATGCTGTATAAAAATATAACACATCACTCTACACAGTTCTAAGCTCATTTCTACACACAGTGGAGTAATCTCTGCTTACAAAACTCTTGTCAGAAATGTGCTTTTAAAATATTGTTCACATTTAAATGACTGCTTGGGCTAGGCCACTTGCTTCTGCGTGTGACCATACCAGTTGCTTCGATCTGAGCATGATACGATCTCTGTTTGCTTTCCTTTAAGATTTCTGGTCTATTACACACTTTGAAAATGCTTCTACAGTCTCTGAATGTTTTTTTTTTGCTTTTTGCCATTCTACTTCCGTCTGTGTTTGCGAAACCTGTGCCTTCTGTAGAGGCTCACGTGCAGGTTGCTCACAGTGCTGGCTGGCAAGTCAAACAAAGGGATTGATACTGGGCTGATGCACATCTGCTGCTCACTGACACTTCTGACAGCATCATCATCATCATCCTCATCATTCTCAAGCTGATCTGCTTCTACTTCTTCCTTGGCGACCCAAACATCATCCAGCCTGTAGGACAGATATACAGTGGAACACTTATAAAGTGGAATTTTGGGGATCATAAAAATTATTTTGCATCAAGCATATTTTTTTAACCAGAGAAATTAAAAATAAAACTAGAAAAAAAAACTGGGATACTTAAAACTATTTTGGGTAACCAGGTTTTTTTTTTCCCCCATATATACAAGAATATATTGTAAATAATACCTTATAAATCACAAATTAACTTCATTTAGTCCTTTACAGTGTATAGTCATCTAGTCTTCTAAACTTTAAATCTTTTAAAATATTAAGTAGGTGGAGTTTAAGATAGGGTCCATAGCAAAAAATACAGAAAACTAAATGTCATTAAAATGTGAAATCCAAAGCAAATATCATTGACTGCTGTTGGGATAAACACTGCCCATACCAAATGAAATGCTGCAGTTATTTGTTCTGAAGCAATGACAGGTATTGAATTGCATTTGCCCACAGCAGAACAGTCAGAACATCATGTTTGGTTAAAGCATGAGCCTAGTAACACTGCTATCATAATTAAGAATGAATAATGAGCTTTCGGTTTTTTTATGAATAGTAATCAAACATATGTTGCAAATGAGTGTGTAAATTAAATGCATGCATTTGTTGATTATCAAAAGTGGAGCACATAGAGCGCTTTGTCAGGTTGGATATGTATTGTATAATGAGGTCCCATGTAGTAGTAGTATTATTATTATTATTATTATTATTATTATTATTATTATTATTATTATTATTACTATCATCATTATTATTTTTTATTATTACTATTATTACTATTTTGTTCCTGGACCATAGTTTCATGAAGCCACAATAACAAATTATCTTAGAAATCTTTTAAAAAAGTGACTCAACACAAACAAACTTTGAGAAAGAGGCTTATTAAAGTCCAATTTACTTTTAACTTGTTTAAAATTCTTTTCAGAGAAAACATCTCTTTAAAGTTTCCATCATTTCATCGCTCAAGGGAGGACTGATTAGTAAATATCAAAACAAACTTGTCCAAATCCTAAAATATGCGATTTGCATGAGACTCATTTAGGCTTATTTTGAGTCAAGCACTTACACATCAGATGGGCTGAACTCTACCAAAAACTGCTGCGTTCCTGACTGACTTGTCCTGCGACCGACCACCTAAAAAATGAAAAAATGTCAAGAATTTTTTTTTAGGTCAGCAGATGTATAGAGTTCCTTTTTTCTTTTTTTTTTAATCAGCATGTG